>CAWUFW010006027.1:1005000-1010000 GCA_963921515.1 Calotriton arnoldi
TAATCTCCAGCGCTAAGCCCTCATCCCACACCCTTGATCAGTTACCCCCTCAACTGACCAAGGACCTGAAACTCGTCCTAGCCCCGCTCTGGTGCAAGATCATAAACAGCTCCTTGAGATCCGGAGTCGTACCAGACTGCCTCAAAGTCGGACAAGTCACGCCACTGTTGAAAAAGCCCGGCCTAGACACAAAGGATCTGAATAACTTCAGACCTGTCTCGAACCTACCTCTTCTATCCAAAATCCTGGAAAGATGTTTACTTCCAAAACTGACCCAACACTTGGACAACATCAACCTTCTAGATCCCCACCAATCGGGTTTCAGAAAAGGCTGCAGCACTGAAACCGCGATCCTTAACGTCATAGATGATATACACAAGTCACTTGACTCGGACCAATGTTGCCTTCTCATTCTCCTGGATCTATCGGCAGCATTCGATACGGTCGACCACAAACTTCTCATCAAGGTTCTTCAAGAAAGGGCAGGTCTTGAAGAGACGATCTTACACTGGTTCTCCTCCTTCCTCCACAACCGCTCACAAAGAATAAAAATCAAAAACTTCGAGTCCGACCTTCACCCCGTGTACAGGGGTGTTCCACAAGGGTCAGTGCTCTCCCCTCAGCTTTTCAACATCTACATTGAACCCCTCACTACCCTACTCAAAAAATCCAACACCCCTTTCCACCTATATGCTGACGACACACAGATCTATCTGGAACCCACCTCCATTGATGACATCCAGAGACTCAACGCCACGCTCAGAGAGGTACAACATTGGCTCTCAAGTAATCATCTAAAACTCAATCAAGAGAAAACGGAAATACTCCTCATCTCCAACAAAGAAGAGAACCCCCAAATTGCAGAATGGCTCAAAGCTATTGATGCTCTCAATGGTAACCTCACCCTGGCGGACTCAGTAAAATCTCTAGGTATCACCCTAGACCCGAAACTGGACATGAACAAACACATTAAAAGCTCTGCAAAAAGCACCTTCCTTAACTTGAAGCTACTGCACAAAATAAAACCCTTCCTCCCGCCCAAGGACCTTCAACAAGCCACTCAAGCTCTGGTGCTGTCCAGACTAGACTGCGGGATTGCAGCCCTGGCTTGTACAGCAAAATCCCACCTCGCCCCCCTCAAAACAACCTTCAATGCTGCAGCCAGAATGGTCACCGGAACTAAGAAATTCGACCACATCTCGCCCGCACTCAGAGAACTAAAATGGCTCCCAATTGAAATGCGGGCCAGCTTCAGAACAGCCTGCCTCGCGCACAAAGCCCTTCACACAGGCAAACCAGAATACCTGGCTTCCAAACTCAAAAAGGCCGGCCAGACCAGGAACCTCAGTAGCTCCAATACTCTGCTACTCATCCCGCTGAAAACACGCAAACAAAAAAACGCGGCCAGGTCGTTTGCCGGTAACGCGCCCAAAATCTGGAACTCCATTCCCCCCCACATCAGAACGATCCCCTCTTTTGCAAAATTCAAAAGCCTGCTTAAAGTCCTCTTCCTCGATCGCGCACTAGCGAACCGATAGGATCCACGGAAGTGCCTTAGCCGGCACTCCACCTGACTTTAACTCTGTGTCATGTGACATTGACTTCCGCTACCGCCCAAACCCCCTCCGGAACCCTACCCCTTCCCTCCGCCCCGAATAAGAAAACTTAGTGGCTACTCGTTCTGTGTGACCTACACTCATCATGTTTCTTTTCGTTCAATTTTTTTTAATTTTTTTTTATTATTCCTTTGTTTGAACTCTACTCGTCACGAATCACTATGTTCTACTATGATCTCTGTGCTGCTTGTTTGCATATAAGTCACTTGCTGTGAAGCGCTCTGATGCCCTCGGGTCCAGCTAGCGCTATATAAAACTCCTAAAATAAAAATAAATAAGGATTGGCTCTAAGGGCTGGGTCGGTCGGGCTGGGGCGCGAAGCGGGGCTGGGCACGCGCCGCGGCTGGATGAGGCGCCTCCCTCCGGGGCGACGGTGACTCTGGACGTGGGCCGGGCCCTTCCTGTGGATCGCCCCAGCTGCGGTGGTCGCCTCTCCCATGCCCTCTCCCCGGGGGCGCGGGGCAGGCGTTCTGCCTCGGCCGGCGCCTAGCAGCTGACTTAGAACTGATGCGGACCAGGGGAATCCGACTGTTTAATTAAAACAAAGCATCGCAAAGGCCCGAGGCGGGTGTTGACGCGATGTGATTTCTGCCCAGTGCTCTGAATGTCAAAGTGAAGAAATTCAATGAAGCGCGGGTAAACGGCGGGAGTAACTATGACTCTCTTAACCTATTCTCAGTTGTAGTGGCCTTTACCTCCCAGTGGTCCCGCCGGTAACTGCCTCTATAGTGCTAGACTCTGCGTAGAGAAGTCTATGGAGACAGGCCAAACAAGATTCTATCATGGCGGCGAGCGTGATAGTGAAAAATGGCGAAGTAAACGAACACAATTCCAGATGGGGTAGTTCCTGGAGTTTAAAAACCCCGTTAAGATGGCGTAAGGAGGTGCTGTCTTTTCCAGAAATCATTAACCTCCTCACCGAATTTGACAAACCAGCACCCGCTTCAAACAATGCAACAAGCAACAACGATTCAGATTACGATATAGGCCCTAGTTCACCCTCCGTAGCAGAAGAAGACACAACAGTAGACCTCAGCGAAACCATCGAGTTTGTGGCCTCCTCAGCCAAGAATGACATTGTTACAACCAACTTTGAAAATCTACCTGATGTGTACGAGGTCAGCAAAGAATTAATAACAAAGAAAAGTGACTACTCAAAAAAAGTCATATATTGGAAATACCCAAACGAAAAGTATAAATGTGACTTGTGTGGAGACATATTGGGAACTTTTAAAGAATTGAGAAAACATGTCTCCAACAAGCATAAAGGCTTCTATCTCAAAACTTATTGCTCAAAATGTGACAAAGAAGCCGAATACCACAATATTGCATGTCATTATGCCAAATGTAAAGGAAGACCTCAAAAAGGAGTGCTGCCATTCCTGTGCAGCTTCTGTGACCTCAGATTTGGAACAAAGATTGGAGTTTCGCAACATGTTCGGCATGCGCATCCAAGAGCGCAAAATGAGACTAGACTAGCAGCTCTAGCAAGCAGCAAACCATCAAAATTATGGTCACATGAAGAAATACTGCTATTAGCAGAATTGGAAAAAGTGTATGAGAACAAGAGAAATATTAATGCGCTGATGGTTCCACATTTTGACAATAAAAACAGAAAACAAATTGCAGAAAAAAGAAGAGATAAGAGTAAAAAATCGGCAAAAGATGGACTGCAAGCAACAAGTGTTTCCGAGAATGACTCTTGCGATGAACCAGAGGTTACAGTGGAAGTAACAACAGAAAAGCGCAGAGACTTTATCAAACGCAAACGTGCGCAAAAAATCAAGAACTTTGATGAGCTGGAGGATAGAATCACAGAAGTCGAGAAGTACACCCAAAACATAGAGCAACACGATGCTGCTATGGATCTGATGGATGAGATAGTGACTTATATCTCAGAAAACACCAGTGATATAAGTCCTGTACCAGCAAATCGTAGAGAACCAGCAAGCGAACTCAATAATGAGCCTATGAACTCTGCTCAAGATGAGCACCAGAATGCCTCAGTAGAAAACAAGATAACAAAGAAAGACAAGAAAAACGGAAGGCTTAATCAGACACACAAGAAAAATTATGCAAAAGCAAAGGGCAGCTATAAAGAATACCAGGCAATGTTTAAAAAAGACAAAAATAAAATTGCCAGGATTATCACTGATGGGGCAGAAGATGCCACTTGCCAAATCAGTGCTGATGAAATTTTCCAATACTACAAAGGCATAATTGAAAAAGAAAACAAGAAAAACCCTAAATTCATACCGATTGATCGGATACCAGATGAATGGGAAATTAGACATTTATGTAAAGAAATTACACTGCTCGAAATAACTAATGCCTTCGATGACTCAGATTTAAAGAAAGCAGTGGGGCCTGAAAAGATTGGTATGAATAACTTGAATAAAGTACATAGCAAGCAACCAAGACTGCTGCCCAGAATTTTATCGTCTTGGTTATCGATGAGAAGAGTACCAGAAAGTATCAAAAAGAACCGGTCGATATTGATACCTAAGAATGTACCGATTAGTGAACTTAAAAAAATCAGTAATTGACGTACAATTACCATCGGTACTGCATTCATGAAGTTATTCACAAAAATACTAACTAAAAGACTCTCATTTTTTGTTGAATTGAATAGGAGACAAAAAGGCTTCATGAAGGTGAGAGGTTGTCTCGAGAATCTGACTCTTCTGCAAAATATCATAAAAGGGGCACGAAAAAACAGTCACTCATTAGCAGTTGTGTTCATAGATATCTCAAAAGCCTTTGACTCTGTCAGCCATGGTCACATTCTACAGAGTCTCGCAAGGCACAGAGTTCCATCATACATCAGAGACATAATAAAAGACTTATACACTGACTCAACAACATTTTTCCAGGGAAAGAACAACGAAGCAACTCCTGAAATAACAATGAAATCTGGGGTTAAACAAGGTGACTCTTTATCCCCACTGCTATTTAACATTGCCATGGATACTCTGATCTGTGATCTTCAGAAAGACGGCAAGGGCTTCACATTCGGATCTGATGGTCTTATTGAGCAAATCACCGCTCTCGCCTTTGCCGATGACATCGCAGTACTCAGCAGCACCTGGGAAGGAATGAGTACAAATTTGAAAATCATTGAAAAATTCAGTAAAACAACAGGATTAAAACTTAATGTGAAAAAGACACATGGATTTTATATCAGTCACCATAAAGATAAAATCCTGATTAACAACTGTAAGCCAGGGCAGTTTAAAAAACAAAATATTGAAAACATTCATCCCGGAGAAAGTGAGAGTTACCTCGGATTGAACTTTGATCCACACACTGGTCATACAAGCAACAACAAAATTAATGAGGTTCTTGTTAATTGGGCTCAAAAACTTGATAATCTACCACTTAAGC
>CAWUFW010006027.1:1015000-1224221 GCA_963921515.1 Calotriton arnoldi
CCTCCAATAAGGGTCTTGGGGCAACTTTAACCCAAAAGAATGAGAAGCGTGAAATTATCATAGCATTTGCATCGAGATGCTTAAGTTCCGCTGAGCGTAACTAGTCAGCAATTGAAAGAGAGGGCATCACCTGTTTCTGGGCCATTATTCATTTCAAATTTTATCTATGGGGTACCAAATTCACCATCTGTACCGACCATAAACCCCTAACATTTATGTTCACGAATCACGACCAGTATATCTACCAGGTGAAGAAAATAAAATAGCTGATTACCTTTCGAGGGCACCTGTAGAAGAAGCTGTTCAGGAGGAACCCTTAGATATACCTATTTTAGCAATTCAATTACCTGCCTTAAACCAAATAGAGTGGGATGAGTGTATGAACAAAGATGCCAACATGAATCTGTTCAAAGATATGATTGTGAATGGTTGGCCAGATAAATGTAATGATGTACCTGATGAGTTAAAGTGTTATTGGGAAGTGAGATTTCAGTTGACAATAATACAATGTGTAGGAGAGTAGGATCTGCTTCTTATAGTTACCCCCACTTTTTTGCTGATGTTTCACTGTTTTCGACTTAGTCTGCCTGGGATCCTGCTATTCAGGACCCCAGTCTAGCTGCTTTCTCCTCTAAATTGATTGCATGTACTTTAGGTACACTCCAGATTGGATTCTGGGGTACCCTTATAAGTCCCTAGTATATGGTATACTATGTACCCAGGGCATAGGTACCCCAGAGGCCTCCCAGGGGCTGCAGCATGTATTATGCCACCCCTGAGAGACCATTGAAAATGACACAACAGGTCTGCTACAGCAGCCTGTGTAAGGTGGTGTATGCACCCCTTACTTAGATATAGGTTCACTATATCTATCCTAATCACTGCACATATAAACCTATCAGTCACCCCTATAGCAGGCCTTATCAATCCTGAACGCAGGGTGCTGGGTTTTATGTGAGAGGGTGCCCATGCATGAGCAGAGCCCCTCTGCAGCCTTTGGAACCTATTCTCCGGGGTTGTTTGTGATGCAGCCAACCATATATACTTATTAAGTGCATTATAACCTCGCTGTAAATGCTAACTTTAAAACGGCTGCATGGAAACAAGTCGTGTTTGGTGTCAAACACCTTGGAATCATACCTCCACACCAGTAACTGGTGTGGGAGGTATGATTCCACCCTCCTAGAGGGAGAAATATGCCAACACCGGTACACCCGGTACCAGCTTCTTGACCCTAGCATCACAAAATGGATGCTGCCAGCCACAGACACGACTCTGCCCTCCTGCTGCTGGACGAAACTCCGGCAGTGGAAGGCTTGACAATAGGTTTCCTGTCACAGGGAGGTGTGACCACCTCCCAGACAGGCTTTAGTGTATTGGGGCTGGGTGGGTGCACTCTCAGAGTGCTTTGATGTCTGCACTGGGGGCACATTTAGTGTCCCTGTGCATAGTCCAGCTCAAACCGGTTGCAGGAGCCATTTGCTCCTGCTCTGGCACGAAACTGGACAAAGGACATGGGTGTAGCCACCCCTCTTTCCTGACCCTCCCATAGGTGGGTCCCCAGAGTTTGTCCCACCCCTTCCTTGGGTATAAAATAGGAACCCCTGACTACAGGACTTTGGATTGACCTGGACTAAACTCTGCTACAGAAACCAAGTACTTCGACCATCTGCACGACGCTGCATGACTAAAGAATCTCCCTTGGAGTAAAGGAGTTACTCCCCTGCTGAGCAGGCACCTAAACACATCTGACCGGTTTGCATCTATGAAGCTCCTGAAGGACTCCGAAGATTTCTGCAATACAGGAGGTGGGTTCCCGTGGTCTCTGAGGTTGATCTGCGCTCTCAGAAATTCTGAGGCCCGTATACCTCGTGGGGACCGTGCAACCCAAACCCCTGGGCACCGTGTACATTTGCAGCAGCATATGCTTTTTGGTGACCCCTGAGGCTGTGCTTTGGAGTACTTATAGCCCTGACCCCAAGCAGTAATTCCACCGAAGATTTCTGGCCTACACTCCACGAGTGTTCCGTGGGCTGGTATTTAGTGAGTCTGCTTGAGGTCCCCTCGCGATCCCTGGTCCATTGGCCTGTGGGTCCCTGTGAAGGCAACTTTAACTTTCAGTGGGCTTCCCTGGTTGCTCCAGACGTGCCCTGACTCTCCATCACTTGGAGAGTCCCCAGGACGTTGCTGGTCCTCACAGAAGCATCTTTCCTCTGAATGCGTGGATTGCTGTTGCCAAGGCTTGTTGGTGTTCAATCTGGACACTGACCACCCAGCACTCGACATCCTTTGTGGGACAGCTCACCTCTGGACTTTGGTCATCGACAGCGCCTCTTGGTCCCCATGGCTGCAGAGTCAAGCTTCACCTCTTCTCACCTGAAGCACCCGACATTGGTGGGCATTCGATTGCTCCGCTCCTGGTCACGTGAAGTGACCCAGACTTTGTCCCCTCTGCTTTCAGGTTCTCCTCATCTCCGATCCAGGCTTGGATCACACCGGACACTTTTCTTCTCCACGGCAGCAGTACTTCTTCGCATCACACCATTGAAAACGACGAGGGTTTCCGACACCACTTGACCCCTATGCACCCGGCTCCTCTGGGATAGGTAACACGGGTACCTCAGTACTCTCAAGGGTGCTGGCCTTAGAACCTTCTATGTTTAGCTGGGTTTGCTTAAAGTCCTCTCCGAAGTGTCCTTAATCTTTAAATTTCCAACCGCGACTTTCCCATAGAGTTGTACGGAGCTCGCGCCTGTGTTCACACACTGCACCCGTCCTCCGTGGGTCCCCTGTGTCACTACTTTGGGTGGTTCCTTGGGGTCCCAGCGATTCTACATGCTCTAGGCACTGTGTCTAGTCAAGTCGTGGTTGTTATACCACTTTCTTAGTATATGGTTTGGTCTCCTCCTGGAGCCCACTGTGTATTGTGCTATTTACTGTCGTTCTAGTGATTTAATATTGTGTGCCTTGTTCTCTAATCTCATAAAGAGGTTAGTAGAGAGTGTTTAGTAATAAATGCATATATTTTATATATACCTTGTGTGGTTCTCCTTTCATTTGGTCATTCAGGAGGTTATATACTGGTAAAACAAGCTGCTTTACATTCCTTCGAGACTTAGCCTGAAGGCTGCTCTCCATAGCTACCACTAGGATAGCTTTCAATAAAGGTTGTCTTTAACCTAATCATCAGTAAAGGTCGTTTGGACTGGTGCAAGGCGCCCACTTGAATTAGTGGACAGCATATACCAGGCCAACTTCTCACATACAAAATAAAATATACCGCAATGAAAAGATTATACCACCCGAAGACCTCGGGATCAAAATAATAGACTTGGCTCATGAAGGGCATCTAGGAAGAAGCATCACAAAAAACAAAGTAAGAAATTGTTTTTGGTTCCCTAAAATGGATTATATGATAGAAAGAAAGGTTGAAGAGTGCATCAGCTGTGCAAAAAGTGATAAAAGTAAAGTGTTGAACAGGGTTCCCTTGTCCCCTGTAGAAGTACCCACTGTACCTTGGAGCAAATTAGCGGTGGACATAATAGGTCCCATGGAAAACTTGGGACAACAAAGGAGATTCATGTTTGTACTTGTAGACTATTCATCTCATTGGATCAAGTTCAAATTTACACCACTCACCACCACTAGTACTTTAATTGAATTTTTGAGAGATGCTTTCAGCAATGAGGGTTTACCAGCTATCTTGGTCACAGACAATGGTGTTCAATTTACATCTTTGGAAATGAAGGAATTCCTTCAAGAATTGAACATCAAACATGAAAAGACTGAACTATACTGTCACAAGGCTAATGGGCTAGTCGAAAGAACCAACAGGATGACGAAAGAACAAATCTAATTATCCGTCATAAATGAACCGAATGTGGACAAATCCTTGAGAGAATATGTGTGGTCATATCACACTTCACCTAATCTCATAACTGGCAGATCTTCTTTTGCTTGCATGAGGGGCAGAGAACCTGGCACGAAATGAACCCAATATGGTTAGGTGGGGGAAAAAAGGTACCCAACTATAGCAGTGAAGCACACGCGAAAAGACAACAACATCAGTTGAAATATAAGAATTGGTATGCTCAGAAACATGGAACTAAGGATATGAATCTTGAGGTTGGGGACACTGTATCAGTGAGAGGATTCAATAAAGAGAAGACAAGTCAAAGTAAGTTCCAACCTCCCCAACGGGTGGTGAAATTGAACAAAAATGTAGTTCAGTTAGAGAATGGACAAATATGGAGCGGAGATAGGCTTGCAAAGATAGGCTAGCATTGATGTTTCATTTCTCACGAAGGGAGATGTGGTGTAATCTGTAATGTTATTTAATTATACTTTACATGTTCTTTTACTCCTTCCCTTGGTACGTTCCTTGTTTCCCTTTAGCTTTCCCCCCCTTTCCTCTTCTACAATGGAATCTTCTACCTGGAGCTCGCATTAGAATGTAGAGGATCCAACATTCTCGGAGAGCGGATGACTGAAATAAAGACTCAATTTTCTTACCTCTTGTAAGTGAACTCTTTCTGCTTCATTACTACAATTATGATGTTGGTTGGACTTGCGTCCGGCTGACACCTCTGCGGACTGGAACCGCCCGACCATAGTTCGGCAGTTCTGCCTGCAGAATTTGGATGCGACTGCCCTATAGGCGGTCGGAAACATCCATTTTGCAATTGTAGCTTGTGCGGCGGGCAGAAAAGGCCCACAGCACAAGCTATAATTGTGGGATTATGTGTCATTCCGATGCTCCGACGGCTCCTTGAGCCCGTCGGAAGTGCAGCTGAATGCCCTCGTGGGTTTCCCTCCGATTGCCGTCATTGTAATATGGCGGTCAGAGGGAAACCATTGATGTCAGGCGGAAAGCCTCCGACAAGCTGTCGGACAGCTTTCTGCCCGACATCGTAATCAGGCTCTAAATTATTGAAAATTATATTAAAAACACAGATATACTTGAAGACTACATTACTTAGCTTAAAAATCAATATTTTTCTGAACGATATTCCTGCATCACAATATTTATGTGTCACGATATAACAACTCAATATTTGTGTAGCTCGATATTTATGATCTGATATTTTCTCCAAATACCCTACACAGATGCAGCTTATAATGATTTTTCATTGTGTACCAACAATGCATCAATTCATAAGGTAAAACCTCAAGAAGGAAAAATTGGTATGAAGGAAAGCTATGGATTTTTTAAATGTGCCTAAAAACCTGGGTTTAGGAATACTGGTTATTCATCCAACTCCAAATTTTTCTTTACCCATAACGTCATGTGATTCATAGGGCAAATATTCTACTATTCCATGTTCTGTGTTCCCCCAATTCTCTCCATAAAACGGTACCACACTTGTGAGAGTGGGCCTATCACAGAACACAGGACACAGAGACAGCAAGACTTTATCCTGAAAATTCATTCTTTCCGTGGATATGAGTATCTCCTGTATATGGACCCTGGGTAGGTTGGCACCCAGGGACATGTATCAACCGTAGACATTTCTGAAAAACAGACACATGGTTGAGTCCAGGGTGGTGCAGCCTAAGTGGGTATCCCAACTTTTACTTACCCGGAAAGCCCTCAGGCATCAAAATTTAGCAAAAATTACATATTGTCTGCAAATTCTTTGAGAGGGAAAGTCATGGAATCTACAAGTATCGCTCAAAGCCCTACCACACAGTGAGACCACACTTCTCCAGAAAACAACGGCAGCCTACTTATGTGGGTGGGCCTATCACCCTCAACAAGAAAGAGCCCAAAATTCAAAATGTAGAAAGCTAGATATTTCCTTGCAATTTCAATCTTTGTGGGGATGTGGGTGGCTGTGGTATTTGGGACCTGGGGTGACCCGTACCCCGGGAAACCTACCAACCATAGACATTTCTGAAACCTAGACACTCACTGGAGAAGAGGGTGGTGTGTCTTCCCTGAATAGTAGGACTGTGCAAAATTTCAATTCTACCTGTATATGTCACGTAATTCTGGGAATTCCTCATTATGCTTTTTATGTTAGCTGCAGTATTTGGGTCCAGGGTTGGCTGGCACCCAGGGAATCCTACCATCCACAGACATTTCAGAAAACTAGACACCTGTGGAACTTCAAGGTGGCCTCAATCTGCCCTCCTGAGGGGGACAGAAAGTGCACTAAACACCAGGCCTCCTCCACACTGTAAAGGTAGTGCAGAGGACGTGAGCATTAAGTTCTCTGCACTAAAGAGGTTGACATAGTGTAATAGCAATCCAGCTACAGCCTTGATCATTGGCTTGTGACCGTAATCAACTCAGGCTGACTGTATTGAGAATAATCTGTGTACTTCAAGCACTCTTTTTCATTGCAAGCACACGATTTTCATCCAATAAATCCAGGTGGAGGGTAGGAGCCCCAGTTGTGCTTCTTAAAGCTATTTTTCTGTTGATCATTTCTGATCGGGAGACAGCTTTGCTGTCAAGCTAGAACTGCAAAAGTCAGAGAAATAGTCAAAATCTGGTATTTTTCCCTTAGAAATATAAACTTAATGCAACAAATGCAAGATTAAAACATTTCAAAAGTATTTAGGGCCTTCTAGTCTACTCCTAAATGAGTTAAAAGCAAATGGAGGCAGAACAGTTGTGTTAAAAAAGCACAGGGAAGATTTAATACAAATTCATATGCAAGTAAATCTTCTCTTCCTTTTAAGGACCTCCAAATATGTACAACTGGTTGGTATTTTTCTCTGAGAAAGGTGGTAACTCTAGTTGAACACCCTCTAATTCAGTTAAGAGTTCAGAGCTGGGAGGAGGATCGAGACATCAGGATTTAAGTTGAAAGCCCTTCTTGAGGTGCTTATATAGAGGCCTCTATACTTTCCATCTACAGTAAAAGGCTTGACCCTAAGATATCTGGGTTGTAGTTCCTGGTAATGTTGTAAGGACTGCCCAGGAAGTATGTTAGGGATCAGTTGATGCATTTAACCTGTTTCACTCCCAGGTTTCTAGGCAATATCAGCAATCTGCCAGTTACAATGCATAGTTTCCCCGCATCATCCCCCCACCCACACTTTAGGTATCTGCTCTTGGACTGAGGTTCTCCAGGGCGTTGACATAACATATGATAACACAAGACAACATTACATTACATACAGCAAAAGGAACACTTACAGACTTGCATACTTGCTTTGCACTTTCTCCCTTACATCAGTCACACCTGACAATCGTGTCGCATCGACAGAGCATCTATTCATCCATTCCTTGGTCAATGTGGGCCCGAAAACACAACCACTCAGACGCATGAAAGGAGACACACCGGTCGAGGCATTGGGTGTTGTTCTGTATGCCCACAACATTTCCTCCACCACTGGTTTCCATGGTAGCTTGTTAGTCAAAGCAAGCTGTAACAGGTCCTTTAATGTGCAATTAAAAACCTCAACTAGACCATTATGTCTAGGATGGTACAAGGACATTCTAGTATGCTTGATGCCATTGGAATCCAAGTAAGATCTCATTTTGTCAGGCACCATCTGGGTGTCATTGTCCGCTACTAGTTCATTAGGGTACCCCTCCCTCATGAACACCCTCTGTAAGAATTGGATAACCGAAGCTGTATTTACATTATTGATGAAACTGACCTCTGGCCATTTAGACATATAATCAATTAGTACAATGGCAAACCTGGAATTCTCACCCAAAACTCTTATTGGACCTGCCACGTCTAAGGCCAGTTTGGACCAAACCACTAGAGGAGCTTCCAAAGGGCTGATTGGGGATAGCTGAGTACCGTGGGTCTTGCCACTTAAAATGCAGGGGCTAAAATCTCTCTCAATGCATTCAATGTCTTTGTCTACTCCAGGCCCCACAAATCCTCACCTAACCTATGTTTCATGGCACAAAACCCTGTGTGACCCTCATGAGCTAACTCCAAGACCCTCTTCCTCAGCATGGATGGCACATCTAGCTGACCTAACCTGCACAATAATCTTTTGTCACAACTGACGTCTGGGGCTACATAGAAGTAGGGCATCATGTTCTGTCCCACACACTTGGCATTAGGCCAACCCTGTGTCATGCAAGCCATTTTCTCCTTGATTATAACATCTGTTTCAAGTTCATTCCTCCACTCACTTTCCCTCAATGCACCTCTTGTTACTTCATCAACCTTTTCTTCATCATCTACAACATTGTCTTTCAACCCTTGCACCAGCATTGTAGATAAGAAATCTAACTCCCATTCAATCTTTGAACATTTCTTTCATAAGCCTTTGGAACACTGATGAGGCCAATGCCAAGCCTAAAGGCATGCGCATAAAACGAAAAGCGCCTTCAGAAGTCACAAAGGAAGTTAAGTGTCTTAATTCTTGACTTAAGACCACTTGGTGTTATGCAGCTGACATATCAAGTGTGGAAAATATTGAAGCACCTTCAAGTGTACTTAACATTTCATTTATGTTTGGAAGAGGTTCTCTATCGTCCCAAATACTCTGATTCAAGTCCCATAAATCGACACATAAATGTATTGAGCTGTCACATCTACGTGCCAGACTACTGGAGCGAGCCAATCAGTTCTAAATCACACAACTTGACCAATTCTTTACGTAGGTCAGCTCTCAGAGATACAGGTACCCTGTGGACTTTGTGTGCAATCGGTAGGGACCCAGTATTCAGAACTATTCTGTGTTGAAAACCTTTTCACTTTCCTAGGTGTTCGTCAAATACTCCAGAAATGTCTTCACCTACCGGGTTCTCGAGAGCAATGTTTATGTATACTAATCAAGATCTGGAAACCACACAGTCAGGATGATTTGGGTCAAGCACTATGTCCAGGTCACCCTGGTTGTTCCAGCCTACAAGATTTGATCCCTGTTTTGCCACATAAACCAGGCACATAGCTCTTTTCCCTTCAAGCTCAATCATGCCATCAAATTGCCCCTTTATATCAATTCTCTTACCAACACAGGCATACATTTTTTTGGTTAGATTCCTTCAGTTCTTGTGGCATGAAGTTCTTGAAAACTTCAGGGCCAATCAACGTAAAAGGTGACCCTCAACAGCCATTAAACGTACATCCATGACATTGATTAAGATATTGAAAAACAGGTGCTTCTTTTCAAACTGTTTTGCCAACGCAGCATTCTCACTGTTCACCCCATCATTAGCAGTGCTAGAAGATTCACTCTGCATTTCAGGACTAGATGATTCATCATTCATTGTTGCCTTGAGTACCAGGCCACGCTCATCTTTCCATATCACACTCTTCAACCTGAGATACAGTAAGTTTAAGTCTGTTGTGACACACTCTGCCAAAATGTCCTTTGTGGATGCGTTTAAAACACACTTGGAATAAAGCTGGACATCTTGTTGCAGAAGCAGCATGTGTGAGGCTGCCGCATCTAAAACACACACTGCTGTCTTCATTCTTTGCCTCGTGTTTTTTACCATTAGGACAATAGTCAGTCTTGGCTATTAAATCCTTCTTTATATTTTTTCGCTCATCTTTTGCTTTAATTACACTTACTTCCCTGATAGAACCATGTTCAAAAGTAATAGGTATTTCCTTAAACTATGCTTCAGAGTTCTCTATTGCCCATGCTATCGTTATGGCTGACTTGAGATCAGGGTCCTCAGTGGAAAGTAAGCAATCTTGTATTTTCTTGACTAATCTTCTCCTTGTACTGTTGATAATTACATGTAGAGGTCAGACTACTTAAGGCAGACACAAAGTCATCAATGGATTCGTCCTGCTGCTGAGGTCATTGAAGGAACTTATGTCTTTCTAAAACCACATTTCTGGATGGTGAAAATCTTTTATCTAACGTTTTGATGACAGATGCATATTCGTTCATGACTTCTGCACTCACCATCTCTTCTGACTCCCCCTCCTGATTTAATTGGGTGTTTACGACTATTAAAGGTAGTGTTTTCAACATTGACTTGCCTTCTGGACCCAAATTATGTTGCAGTGAGGCTTTTGTTCTTTTTATTAGTAAATGTGTTACCATCTGTAGCATCCAAACATGCTTCAAAGACATCTTTCCAGCACACTCAATTCAAAGGTAGCTGGCCTGGGGCAGCCAAAAAAGGAGGATTAGCCATAATACCATCTATATTCAGCAGGTAGAAATACACAAATGTAAACTGGCTGAACCTAGTAATGTGCACTGGTTAGTTATTCTTCTGAATGACAGTCACTAAATGTCTATGATACTAGCATCATCCTGTTTGACCGAATCCAATATGGTGGTGGTTTTATAAATCCAGATGTCCAACTTGTTCAGGAGGTGGCCACAAACCAATATGGCGGCCTGTGTGTTCTGGCTGACCCAATCAAAAATGGTGGCCTGAAAATAGCACAGAGCACACTGAGGACTAAACCAATAGTCCTCTGTCTATGCCACCTGCCTTCTCAATATAGCAGATGCGCCCAAAGTTCTCCGCTGTGGCACACAAATTTCAATATGGAGAAGCGCACCAGACAACGCAACCTGACTTTTTTGATCCAGGGCATCACAATCCATAAGACACATGCATTGCGGCCAATGCGAAATATGAGAAACTAGTTCCATTCCAATCAAGGCGAATCTGGCTAGTCTAGGCAAGTGAAGGCGATAAACTGGTGGTAGTTAAGTAAGGTACCTGCTTGCCGCCATGAAAGGAAGAGGCCACACTGGGGGCCAATCAAAATGTAGTTTATTCACCAGTCTTCTCCATATACAACGACCACCAGTAAATCACCCCAACTCCCACACTGATATCCCTTCTTCCAAAATTCCCCATCAATGTTCCTCATTCCAGCACATGCTGGAATCCCAACAGCATGTATGACACCTTTATACCGACTGGGCTTTTCACCGGAGAGCATTTTGAGCTAGTTTCAGCAATGCTAGCTACAAAAACTGCAATTCCAAGACAGCAAAGTGTAGCTGGTTCGAAGGCTTGGAATGGCTAAAGGTATCACACGTGGCATGCTGCCCCTTGACAGCCACTCCTGGAGAGCGACCAGAGAGGCCAAGATACACAAGGAACCCAGAAGTCAAAGAAAAGACGCGACAAGTTGCCTTTGAATTGCCAGCCTAGTGTGCCCCGGGCCATGTGTGTAAATGAGCAGCAAAGCTCAAACCCCTGCCAAATCACAGCAGCAGGCTTTCTCATCCCAAGGCAGACTCAGATTCCAATCTGCAAGTGATGACACAGGGATCTGCCTGTGGGTTTTCTACCAGCTGAAGCTGGGCAGGGACCACTGGCAAGTCTACCAATACTAACATGCCCCTAAAGAGGCCTGCCCCCCACGGAGCATCTCTTTTCCCTTCACCAAGGATGGATTGTTCTTTGTTTTGTCTAGGATGAGGGTGGCTGCCAACCCGAAGGAGGCCTAATTGTTTTTGTGGTTTGTTCTCTCCCATAGATTTCTTTTTGATAAAACAGTGAAGCGCAGGGCTTCAAGCCGGTGCCTGTTACCGGCATCCAGGCAGATTATAAGAGATCACATCACGAATTAGTGTTCCTTTATTCCCACATGTGGGATAATCACCGGGGAGCCATGCTGGTGAATGTTCATAGAATGATATTTGTGCCTCAGAAAGTTCCTATGCCTGCTGTTTTCAGTAATGACTTAAAGCAAAGGCTATTTGGGGATAGCAAAAATCAAAAGTTGTGACTGTTATGATGATTGTGAAGTCTGTAAGTGAGAGGAAATGAATTATTAGACAGCTGAAAATCCATTAGTTTAAACCTGGGCTGGGCGAATTATATTAACCTTATGTCAGGAAAGGCATAATTTTCATTTTCTCTCCATCTCGAGCCCTGAAGTTTGAAGTTTCACGCAAGTCCATATGGGACATCAGGAAATTTGTTTAGTTGCTGTCACTCATGTTGACGTAAGTGTCAGCAGGGAAACTCCATAGCTGCTGCTTAGCTGCCTCATCTCCTATTCCTGCTTCCGGAAGTCCCACCCCTGGGCTTCTAGAAATGAGGATAGAAGGAGTGTGCGGGCGCCACTGGAAACCTCAGTAAGCGGATGCTGAACAGGGTGCTCCCACATCTGGACGGCAGTGGGAACATTCAGAACGGCCTGATTATAGCCAAATTTTAAGGGTATCCACACAAAATACATTTTCCTACAATTAATCTAAACATGACATGATTACATATTAAGAAGTCATCCTGACAAAATGATACAGGTTACACATTAGACACCCTTGGTTTAGAGTACTGTCAATGGGTGGCCATTAATAGTCAGTCTGTTCTTCGCTGGTCACTTCATACTATATTGTTACCAGTCAGTAAGCTCCAGATTCTCAAGTTTAGACAGCTGTCCATGGGTGAGCATTTGGCAACAGGCAGACAATGAAGGGCCCGATTCACACAGGTAAAATGAGACGAAAGTCTAGCTTTACGACTTTCGGTATTCACAAGGGGCATTTACGAGTAGTAAAGTTAGACTTTTGTCTCAGTTAAACTTAAATTTTGGTCTTAAGTTTAACCAAGACCAAAAATCCTTAGTTTTGGTCTTAAGTTTAACTGAAACAAAAAGTCTAAGGACTTTGTATCTGTATGCACATGGCTGGGTCCAAACTGGGTTGGCGTGGTGAGCGAAACAAAAATGATGGATTAAACCCAGATCTTTGTGACTGGGGGTGAATGTTTGCATTGTTCAGCATTCCGTCCATCATTTGTTCTTTTTGTCACCCTTTGTATTTAAGATATCATGTTAAACATTTCTGTAGTGTCTCAACTATCCTGTGCTACACAATCATGCCAAATATGGTAGAGGTTAGAGCCAAAATAAAAATTAGATACTTCTAAAACCCAAATCAATTTTTAAAGATCATTTTATTAAGATTTTGTTCTGAATTAAGCAGAGCAATAACACATTTCATAGAGAACATTGTACAGAAAGCAAAACCACACATATTGCCACTAAACAACTTACAATAACTTTGTTGTACACAAGTAGTAGTCCAGGTGCACTTATTAGCAAGCGAGCCGTGGCACGTTGCCATATTTAATCAGCCACAGGACAGAGAAACGAGTGACATCAACCCTTTCATTTAGTCTATTACAAGGATTGCAAATCTCGTGCCCAATAGAGACTCCATCCCCCAATGTAGCATGGCTATGGCAGGATAGCATTCAGTGGTACCACATGGTACATAAAAAGCAAATATTTTATTTTCATTTGAAACCAGAAAACACCAGATTTGGCTGCTTTGGTGCCCTCTGGTGTCAAAGCAGTATACGTGGAGCCCCTGGGCTGTCATAAACCACTTACTATGCTCTTTAGACCTGTCTAAGGCCTCTGTACTCCGTGCATCTAATTTCACTCCTCTTTTAGGAGCATGGCTCACCTCACATGGCTTCAGCACACTATGCCCTGCACATTGCTGTGTAGAGGCCAACAGGTTCACAACTGAACTATGAGCAGGGTCTCTGTCCATGGGAAGAGGCCCCACCATCACTGAGTCTGGAATGGAGCATGCTTTCTAAAAGCTAAGGTATCAGGATTTTGGCAACAACGACCATTGTGCATACCGGTGCTGCTGGAATCAACACCCTTCCATAAACCACTGATCCTAACACTCCTGTCCTTAGTCTAACATTGTGATGGGCTGAAAAGCAGGCCAATAGGAGCTGCACCCTTTCATACAGAAAAACAAGGACAATATCTTGAATTTCTTAAGCAACCATGCACAGGACCAGAGAGGGCCCATGTGCCCATTTTGCTGACACGACGCTGTCTACAGCACATGCATCAACTCTATGAGTTGGTATACGAACAGCAAACAATTTAACTCAGAAACATGAAGAGGCAACTACTTCTATGTATTTCCTAGTATGTGCTACAGACAGCACACGTTTAGCAAAACAGGTGCCTGGACCAATTCTGAGCCTGCATACTGAAGTATCATGTGTTCATGATACAGCCTGAGGATCACTAAGTTCAATGTTCATTCCTTCTGCCTTCATGTCAAAATGCTGCTTGGAACGTATGGTGTAGAACTAAGGCCTGGCACAACACCTTCAGCTTCATTGACAATCACCTGCACAAACCACAGTGACCAAAGTTGATGGAAACATATTGAGCTGTGCTCTTTCTTTTCCTCAAGATGAAAAATGCAGTAGAACTGTGAATGCTGCACAGAACACAAAGTTAATGTGACTTAGGCAACTAATACTCTTGCCTGGCAGGAGAACATTCCCCCCACTGCTTTCAAATAAACAAAGGTCCATATGCATGATAAAAAACAATGCTTAGTAATCCTCATGCTGGCTTTCAAACAAAAATAACCACAGACGTGGCTCAACATAGTAAAATAAATGTATTTTATGATGTTAACAGCACAAGAACCCAACCCTCCTGTGAGTCATGAAGTTTCTTTACTACATCAGCTACTTCTTTAAACAACAGCAGGGTTTAGTGTCATCAAAGACCATTAGCTAATCAATCAATCAATCAATCAATCACGGCATTTATAGAGCGCGCTACTCACCCGGGAGGGTCTCAAGGCGCTGGGGGAGGGGTAAGTTACTGCTCGAACAGCCAGGTCTTGAGCTGCTTCCTGAAGGCGAGATGGTCCTGGGTTCGCCGAAGGTGAGTGGGGAGGGAGTTCCAGGTCTTGGCCGCCAGGTAGGAGAAGGATCTTCCTCCGGCGGTGGTTCTGCGGATGCGTGGTACGGTGGCGAGGGCGTGGCTGGTTGATCGTAGCTGGCGTGTGGGCGTGTAGAAGGACATGCGGTCGTTGAGGTACTTTGGGCCCAGGTCGTGGAGGGCCTTGTGTGCGTGGGTGAGGAGTCTGAACGTGATTCTCTTGCTGACGGGGAGCCAGTGCAGGTCTTTCAGGTGTACGGTGATGTGGCTGTGTCGGGGGATGTCCAGGATGAGTCGTGCGGAGGCGTTCTGGATGCGCTGGAGTCTCTTTTGAAGTTTGGCTGTGGTTCCGGCATAGAGGGTGTTCCCATAGTCCAGTCGGCTGGTGACGAGTTGCTACTTCATTCTGCAGCAGACTTCTCTCCTATGACCAGGTAAAGAATGAATAAGCTTGGATCAGACTCTAATGCTATGTTTATTGAGCTAATGACCATTCCTTTCTTGGTTTCTTGAGACAAAGAAGAGGGCAGTGTGAAACAGGCTTGCAATAACAGAGCACTTATCTCCTAATAATGTGCATCTCAAGTTGTAATTAGAACATCTTTATTTTGTTCATCTTTGTCATTTATATAAAAAGCAGAGGAGCAGGAAGGTGTGTTTAATGTTCACCATTAATCTTGTATCTGCTGCAGTCAAATTTTAATGAGGTGCAAACATATCAAGATCTAAGCATATGCTGGACATGTGGTGGGACTGGACCACTGGAAATGGGAGTTTGAGAGCTGGGAAATCAGACAGACAAGAAAGTGAGGAAAATAATAGCTTGTTGGAGCAAATTCAAGGAAAAAAATAAAGAGAAAGGAATTAGAAGCAGAGAAGGAGAGGCTTAACTGACTGTAGGAATGAACGCGGAAAGGAAGGAAATACAAGCCACATTCTTTATGTGCACTGGCAAAAACACTATCCCCATGATTTCTACAGAGCAAAAATGAGTAAACACTGATACCCACTGATTGTTGCATTTTTTGCAAATGAGGGAAAACACTGAAAAGTACCCACCTGAATTCTCTGTAAACTGAAAATAGGAAAATCTAAATATAATATATAAGCATATGTATACATAGAAGGGGGTTTCGGTCATCCCTTTTTATCCATTCATTTGTTCAGCTGTCATTCACATTTTGCTACCTCCCACCACAGCATACAGCATGGTGCAGTGGGTGAACACACTTCAGCCATTGGTTCTCTTGCACTGTGAGCACATAAAGTGGTGGATCACAAGTTGCCAATACTTTTTTCTTTCCATTCTTTATCCTTTTCTTAGTCACCCTTCTATGTTTATATATTCAGGTTACAGTGATTCAAAGCCAATAGAATCTTTTTGTTGCACCAATCAAAATGATGTTTTTCTGGGATGCGGGTTATATCTAGAAAGGGTTTCTATACCTGTTCGAAGAGCACATGGCTGCTAAGAAGGACTCATTTGTGTCCATTCTAATTATATGTGAAGGTCCATTTTTTGTTAAACTTAAAGTTTTTATTGCAGACATATGGCCACCATATTTAGGCTGCATCATTTATTTCCTTTTTATTTTTATGACATATATTTGCAATAAGAAATGTAATAAATAGTACTATCACACCAGCTTAATGAGGCTTGACTGATTGGCTTTGTCCTTTTTTCTTGCTTCTCTGACATGCCCACTGCAGTGCAAGATGGGTTCTTGATTCATGTTGTCGTCTCCGATGCATTTCAAATAATAAAGAAAAACAAAAGGAATTCTATACTTGGGTACTGGTAGGATTATGCTGTTGGGTGACTATTACATACAACAACACATTTGTGGTTACATCATTGCAGCATATACCTGTATCCATTACAACAACACAGGAATAGAAAGAAGCATAAAGAAATATTATTTCTGGGGATAGAGTGCAGAGGTATGTTCTACAGATTAACATAATAAGTAGGCAACATGTGAGTACAGAGGCAAATGTAGGTGCATTTACCATGAGAACTCAGAACAACAAATGTGTATAAAGATAGAAGAAACACAGCAACACAGTGGGGTAAGGCGGGGTGGGAAGAATCAGTTTAGGATGGTAGGAGACTGAGAAGAGAGGAGATCTGAGGCATTTTCTGAATTACACCAAAGAAAGACCAACTCTGGGAGTAGTGTCAGACCCCATTCTGCTTTCCCTGTTATGCCTTAGTCAATACTGAATGTGCACAGGAGTAGACAATAGGTTTGTTCCTACCCTTAGGGCCAAATTATGAGTAGGCCTGTCAGATGAAATAATTGTCAATTATAGCTGGCAATTACAGCTATGACAATTATAGCTCTGGGGTACCTGGCACCATTGATGCTGATGCAAGACAAGGACTCGGAGGTCCACCCTACTCTGCCCTTTTTAATGTGAGATTCTAAATAGTCTCCAGCTGTGTTTTTCATCATACACTTGAATTTGTTCAATGTGTCTGTTCAAGACGATTTTTCTTTAATTCTGTTGCTTCTTTTGTCCCTGACACCCTTCACCTTAAAGTGATGCTGAGTCTCACCTCCCTACACCTTAACATGTCTTAACAAGTGATATCTTTATTCTGGAGCCGAACTGGAGTCTGCCCACGCCCTCTACTGTATTCATAGCTATGCAGAATTTGTGTTTTTTTTTTATATTTCCCATTTCCTGCTTCTGTTCAGGTCTGCACATTTTGTGTCATTGAACCTCTCTTTCTCTGATCTTTCATTTTCCTATCTGCACTCTAATGGTGAGCAGGATGTTAAGGGGGGCACGAGCTGGGGGTGCACCAATAGCACTCCTATATTCCAGAAGAAGTTCTGGCAGGTCCCATGGTTGTCTTTGGCACAGTGATCCGCCAAATCGGTCTCTTTTGGCATCGACAAGTCAGCACTTGTTTACGGATCCTTGGTTCTGCACTGTCCAACATTTCAAGTCGTAAGGATTTTGCCTATTTTTAAAAAAAACTTTTTAGTGGCATTTTTAACATTACACCATACATTGCCTGCCATACAGTGCCCCACTGGAGGAAGTTCACCTTATAGTACCCACCAAATGTGGTACTCAACCCACCTGCGTCTCCCCACATTTATATGACGGGATATCCACCTTGGTGTACCTCATACAACCAATGAAACCGGAGAGGAAACAATGCCAACTCTAACATCTTACAGGCAGGGCAATGTGTGCTACATGATATGCCTGTGTGTAACATCGGGGACCTTCACTCATGTCCCTTCGTTCGGCAAGCGGTCAAGACGAGATGGTCCCACCAATTACATAGGTCGCACAGTCCGCTCTCAAGCTGTGAGTCCGGGGCTTTATTTGCTGTCCCTGAGAAAAGTGCCTCCTGCCACCCAAACATCGTCCTGACAGGTCAGGATCCAGTCGGGTCGGGTTCTCTACCTTCCCACCATGACCCCTCTAAGCCCTGCCCACAGTCCTGGGGACTGCTAACTAGCCACCTCTGCACTCCTCCAAAAACCCCAATTTTTGTCAAATTTGCAGGGGCAGCCGCACACTTTGTAAACCTGCTCTTCTGCCCTCATACACCAGTCCATGATGGATATGCATTTTCGTTCAGTGGGAACAGAGGTGCTACCCCAACACCTGGCTATGCCGTGTCTCGCAACTGTAAGTGCCATATTGTAGGAGAACACTGTGTACCTCTCCAGTATCTGGTCAGCCGAAATGCCCAGGGCTACCAATTGTGGTGGGATCGCTACCATTCCCTCTGTCACCTCAGACAGTCTGGACCCCACCTTTTCTCAATCCCACCCATCAAATGGCATACACTAAAGTACCCCTCTGACCCCAACCCCGTAGGCAGCGATCTGAGTCACTGCATCCCATTGTGTGTAGCTTCATTCTCATGTAGTAGGCTCTGTGTAGTAGTTTGAGTTGAACCAGGCAAAAGCTCGCCCTGATCTCCATCTCCTGAGGGTAGCGGCAGGCCTCATCCCATGTGTCATCTACCCAGGACTTTTCCCACTTGGTCCTGAGTGCATCAAGTTGGGGAAGGCTGTGGGCGAGCAAGGTTGTGTACACCAAGGAGACCATGTGTTTGTTTAGGGGAGCTGCAAGAACTCTATATTTGAGGGGCGATTCCTCTGCCAGGTCTTCCAAGTGGTCCTTGTATTTCTGCAGTATATTCTGCATCTGCAGGTATTTAAGATATTAGCTCCCCATCAGTTTGTATTCGGCCTGCAGTTCAGAGAAGGGTATCATTCCTTCCTCTCTCCAGATATCCCTCACCTCAGTTAATCTTAGCATGTCCCAACTGCTATGTCCCTCAATTACCCTGAGCTCTCTCTGGGCTTTGGCCTCCCATAGGGGTGTTGGCATGGTTATCTTCCCCTTCCAACCTGTTGCCGTTCTGCCTTTTTCCATATATCGACTACCATAGTTGTTGTCATGCCAGTGGGAGCCTGGTCGTCCTCTCCTGCTATACAGTCGGCATAAGTATAACCTCGGGTCCAGTGCCCGTCTATCTGCCAGTGGGGATGGTTCCGTTTGGTCTGTGAAAACCCAGTTACTCACGACTATTAGCTGGACCACCCAGTAATAAAGTTTCAAGTTGGGCAGGGCGATTCCCCCGTCCCAGGGCTGCCAGGTCAGCATTGCCAGGGTGATATGGGAGGCCCCGTCATTCCAGAGCAGTAGTCTGGTAACTTTGTCTACTTGGCTGAAAAAACGATCTGGTACCATGATGTGTGTTGTTCCGCAGGTCATATAGGAATTTGGGCAGGTAGGTCATCTTGTACGGTCCCACTCTGCCCATCCGCTAGGATCTTGCTTGGATTTTCACTGAAAAAAAGCTCCTGGTTAGCTGTAATAGAGTCCCCAGATAGGTAACGCCTGTGGGCTCCCATCTAATGGGGCAGGACCTAGGTTTGGGCTACCAGTCTGTCAGGGGCATGCCACAGATTTTTTCCAATTTATACAAAGTCCTGCGTACGTCCCAAAAACACACGGAATCTCCAGAATTCATGGGCTAGATCAGCCAGGGTCCACTAGATAAAGGAGGATGTCATCCGTGTACAGGGAGACTACATCCTCCCAGTCGGGATTCCATCTTAGACCGCGCATACGAACGTCTTTTCATAAACACATGGTGAACAGCTCAAGTGCCACTACAAATAGTACAGGGGATAAGGGTCAACCCTGCCTGGTTCCCCTTCCCAGCAGTATTTCTGTCAACATTGTGCTGCTCACTTTCACCCGCGCCACAGGATCCCTCTGGAGCAATTTGACCCAACTATGGCAGGATGGACAGAAGCTCATTTTTGTCAGGATGACCATCAGGAAAGGCCACTCCAGGGAGTCAAATGCCTTTTGAGCGTCCAGAGACAGGAGCACCACCGGTTCTCAGATGCTGCCTCTACGGGCTAAACAGCCAAACAGGTGCCTGAGATTGTGTCTCGATGCCCTGAGAGGAATGCACCCATTTGATCTGCAGCCACCAAGGAATCTACCACTTGCAACATGTGGTTTGCCAGGACCAGTGCCAGCACTTCGGCTTCTGTGTTCAGCAATGAGATAGGGCAGTAGGACATGCAGTCCTCCAGTGGTTTACCCTCTTTGTGTATGAGCACAATTGAGGTTTGCCATAGGTCCTATGGCAGCACTCCCTATAGCCGTGCCCTCCGGAACATTTCCCCCAGGGAAGGTGCTATATGCCTACGGAGACATTAAAAAAAATTAGGAGATAGCCCGTTAGGTCCTAGAGATCTGCTTTTTAGCTGTATTAGAGCGTCTGAAATCTCGGTATCCGATATCTTGGCCACTAGTGATTTCTGAGCCTCCTCCACCCAACCCCCCATGCAGGGGCCAGAATATCCCAGATAAAATCTTCAAGACCATCCTCCTCCATGGATAAGTGTGATCAGTAGAGTTCCCTAAAATATTCTGCAAACTCCTGGGCTAAAACACAGTCCCTCCCCTTTATCTTATGTATCCATTTCTGCCCTTCTTTGCATCTCACCAGCTGAGTCAGCAATTTCCTGGCCTTATCCCCGAGCTCGTACATCCCCCCCAGTTTCGCCCTGAATCTGGCTGTGGCTTCTTGCTGGGGTAGGGCTTTGTAGCCATCGTGGGTTTTTTTGAATTCTGCTTGCCAATTCTGGATTTAGCGATGCGATAAACTCCACCTTCCAGTGCACCAGTTTTGTCTCCAATTCGTTGCAGTCTCGGTCCCTTTCTAAAATTTTCCTTATGGCCTGTGCTATCAGAAGGCCACAGATTACTATTTTATAGGCTTCCCATATGACCCCCCCTTCCATCGACCCTATGTCCTCCTTGAAATAGTGTATCGTTGCCTCCGCCACAGATTTCCTTGTGGCCTAATCTGTGAGTTCCCAAGGGACAAGACTCCAACCCGCCCTTGAGAGACCCTGGGGTGTTTGACATATTGTGGTCATTGAGGAGTGGTCCGAAATGCCTCAAGTCAGATATTGAGGATCCCTGAACTAGTCCACTTGGTGTTGTGGAACCAGGAGATAATTAAGATGTGATAGTGAACTCATGGCATTGGCCGCATCGGAGTACTGCAGCTGCCCTGGGTGCTCCACCCTCCAAGGATCCACAAGTGCCATACAGCCCAGGAAGGTTGCCAGCCTAGTGTCAGTCTTGGGTGTTGTGATTGTGGTATCTGACTCCTGGCTAGGTCTCCCCCAGTTATAGTGAGAGCATCTAGTGTAGTCAAAATCCACTTCCCCATTTTCCCCAGCCCGCCTGTCTGAGATAGGTACCAGTACGCAATTTTTAGGGGTATCCCATTCCAGCTACCGGTCACTGCTGCCTGGCAGCCATCAGATGTCGCCCAAGTCTGTACAATATGCAGGGGAACTAATTTATGCATGATGATCTCCTTTCCCCTGGATCCCGTTGAGACCCCTGCATGTGCCACCATTCTGTATCTACATTGAACAAAGAATCCACATCTATTGCCCACCAGGTGTGTCTCATGCAACAGGTCTATGTCTTGGTCATGTCTCGCTAGGAATTTTGTGACAATCCCTCTGTTTAATCTACTACCCAGGCCAATGACATTCCACAAGAGGATCCGTAGGTTCACCCACCCGCCCCTGGTTCCTGGGGCCCAGCCCAGCGTAACCAGGTCGTCTCGGCATCAGTAGCTGCTATCTGTAGGTATTAACACCCACTCCCCACCAACAACAACCAACCGTCCACCCTACGTCCTCGTGCAGTGAGTGTAGAACTACCCCCAATGCTCGAGGCATCTGTCACTACCTGTGAGTAACTGCTGGCTCAACCTGCCCATGTAGTTCAGCACCAGGTATGTGAGAGGGCGGACCCCGCAGAGTTCCTTCGACTGCCTTAGACGATCGTATCTGAAGTCATGGGGGTGACTATCGGCGGCCTCAATTCGTCCTGCTCATTGCCTGTGGCTCAAGCCTTCCATTCGATACAGTCCTTGTCTGCTTCCAGTGCTTCCCATCTATTACCAATGAAACAGGCCTGATGATGCTGGATTTGTGCAACTCTCCTGGCCCTCTCTTATTCCACCTGAATTTGGGTAGGGGTGGACCCGGGCCTGCGCCGCCATGCGCACGTCCGCCTCTGTTTTCTCCAGCCCTTATTGCAGTCCCCTGTTCGGTTCCCGAGCGCCGGGTGGCCCTTCGCCTCCAACCATTCCCACGCATCAGAGGCAGTCACATAGAAGTGGATCCATTCATGTCTGTCACTCGCAGCTTTGCGGGGAATTGGAGCGCTTACTTTAAGTTCAGTTGCCGTAATGGTCGCTTGACATCAATGAAGGTTTCTCTCTGCTTTTGCACTCTTGTGGTGTAGTCTGGGTATACATTCACGGTTCCTCCCTCCATCTGCCATGGGCTGTGGATTTGTGCCATCTGCAGAATATGATCTCTGTCACGGAAATTCAATAGTCGTGCCCCTATAGCTCTCAGAGGGTCTCCGGGGAGGGGGGTGCAGTCGACCCGACACTTGGTGTGCGCATTACACTGTAAACACTTTAGAAGGCCACCCTCTGAGGACCACCAAGCCCAGCCAGTGCTCAATAAACAGGTCGGTGAAGGGTCCCTCTGCCCCTTTCGGGAACCCCACTATCTGGACGTTATTGCTCTGGGAGTTCAGCTTTGCCGCCAGGGCTGCGTTCTATTTTTTCATTGTGGCAAGTGGTTCTTGTCTCCCTCTGGCTGTGGACGTCAGCTGCATTAATGCATCCTTCGCAGCCCGACACTTTCTACAAGCTTCTTGTGATCTGCCCTGAGCAGGGCAACTTGTCGATCTTGTGCTTCAATGCTGTTTTGTTGTCCTTAATGACCGATAGGCTCGCTGCTCTATGGGCCTTGAGACTCTGGACCGTGGCCTCCAGCATCTGACTCACTGTGACCCTCAGCAGTAGGGGAGTGCCCTTTGGCTGCTCCTGTTTCACCCCTTCGCTGCAACCCATTCTCCGTGGCCCGGTGCCAGGCGTTAGCACAGAAACGTCCGGCTCTGCAATCACCTCCGCCCCCCTTCCACCAGGCTCAAAGGGAGGCTAATCCCCCAGTGCTCGCTGCCACCTCACAGCAATTGGCAGGCCGTCAAGGGCCTTCACCTCATGTCTCCATTGTGTCCAGAGGCATGAGTCCAGCTGTTTTGTAGCTCTATACACTGGTGAGTGGGGGAGGTAGTCACCAATATATGTCCTTGTGGCTTCTTCAACATGGGGTGGTCTCTCTCACCTCATTGGCAGGCGGGGCTGCACCATTCCGCGCCCCTCCCATTAGAACCTGTGCAGCCTCACCCACACCCCAAGGGCCGCTGCCAGCTCCCTGACTGTCCCACGGGGTGAGGTGAAGACAGGAACACAGACTGCCCTAACCAGAGTACGCGGGTCACCCCAGCAGGGCACGGGCACACCGGCCTCCTGACTCCGGTGCTCACCTCTCGTCAGGTCAAGCCCCACAAAGGGCCAGTGTCTGGGCACTAACTCACCCCAACTACGCCGCTCCCCTGTGCTGCTGCTGGGGAATCATGCCACAGATACCACCAGCACCGTCCCTCAGGACTGCGGACTTGCCGCAATCTTGACGGGCCATCTCGCCCGGTCAAAGGAGGAATGGCTCTACGGGCTTTTGGAGCCAGAGCTTAGAGTTCATTCGACTGGCTCCATGAGTGTCCAGGTCATGCCACCCGGGTTTTGCTCATTTGCTTAATTTAATGGAAAAAAAAAGAAACTAAACATGTCAAGAGGTCAAGACAAGACGTCAAGGCATGGCCATGCTCAAACTCAAGAAATACAAGAAAGGAAGAGCTAGGAAAACTAACTTTTTAAAATATGCATCCACTATCTGGCCAGCATTCCTGCACACATCGGGATTGCTAAATTATAAGTCTGGGCAGAGAATTCCACCCCGCTCGCGTAGTTTTCCACACTCTGTGCTCCGCGGAGCACGTGGAGTACCGAAAAACTCCGTTCCGTGTAGCGGAGCTGAGTTTTTTTCCTCGCTCGCGCTCCCCACCATCAAGTTGGCGAGCGAGGAAAATCCACCTCCCGGTGAGATTTTTGCTCGCTCGTGCTCCTCAATGCCAAGTTGGCGATCACGAGCAAGAAAAATCCACCTCCCAGCGAGATTTGTCAACGCGAGCGGTTGTATTTCTCAATCCGGGCAGTTGCGGGTGGTCGTGACCACTCGCGTAGAGAAACATTCTGTTTGCGTTGAGAAAGTTGCCGCTCGGGTAGAAAATCTACTCGAGCGGCAGAAAAGAAGGAGTACCCTCTTGCACTGCGCATGATGCTGTTAGCGTTGATTTTCCAGCACATGACAAACACCCGGTGCTGAAAATTAACGCGAACAGTCATTACCAAGTGCACTCCGCCGCTTGTGGAACTCCGCGCAGTGTGGCGGAGTTTTTTGGTCACTTTGCAAAGTTCCTTGTAGCGGAACTCCGCCCAGGCTTACAAAATTACTTCTACCTCATTCCTGAAGTTTAGGAAGGACCCAAAGACTGATCACTACAAAGAACACCCTAACCGCCAACAATATGGACTTCATGTTTTCTTAACCCTATAAAGTTATCAATTTATTTATTTTTATAGTATTATATTACATAAACGTGGACCAAGGGCATTCAATTATTTTACAAGAAGTGAGAGTTAGTGATGACAGAAAAAAACAATAGCATAAGATCTGAAGTATCAAGGCAATACAGTCAAAAGGATAACCAATAGAGACTCTGTGGCAGTTTGGGACAGTCAGAGATCAAAGTGTCTTTGCAAGAGGAGGACTTTCAGGTACTTTTTGAAGGTGGCCAGGCAAAGGGGGCCATGCATAGAACTGGAGGAAGACAGTTCCAGGTCCTGGTAGGCCTGCGGGAGAAGGACTCCTTCTAACAGCACTCATGTTTGAGATGGGGGCTCGATTAGGATTTCAGCCCTTGCTCCCCAATGGTATCAAAGATTTTCAGTTTCTTAGCACTGTAGGGGGTTGAGGAATAGGGAAGGTCCCTACGAGTGATGTAGGCTTAAATTGTCCTCTTGCTTCCATGGGGAGCCGCTGAAGAGTGAGAAAGGCTGGAGAGATGTGGTCAAATTTCTTGTTTCTGACACAAAGCAGACAGCAGCGTGCTGAAGAAGCTCTGTGGGGGGCCAAGTGGACTTTAGGACCATAGAGCAGGAAATTCCTATAGTTCAGTCTTTCGAAGATTAATGCCTGTATTATGGACTTTAAGTCCTGGTCAGGGGTGAACAGCCTAGTGCCTAACAAAAGCCAGAGGAGGGTGTGTTTTCTGCCATTGTGGACCAATGTAAAGCTCCACCCCCTAATTAACCCTGTCAATCATTCCCCAACTCTTCTTCTTTCTACTCTGCACTAATCTCTTCCCCCACCACTGTGTATAGTGCACAGCTGCTCCTGAATCAGGTGGGAACTCTATAAATGCCAGTGTACACAAATGTTGATAACATGGTATCATAAAATAATAAATATATAAGAATAATATTCCTGGGCTGGTTTTAAGGCAGGGGTGCTCCACATCAGTCCATGAGGGCTGGATCCATTTCGGTTTTATCAAGATAATTGCAAGTTATGTGAAATATTCTATTTGAGATACACTGGAACCGATTCACAAAGGTAAATTCAGGTGTTTTTTTAAAGGCAGTTTTATTGTTTTGCACTTTTTCAACAATAAGTGTTACAATGACATCGCTTCCCTTTCATCCACCACCTTCCATTCTTCATTATGACTTCCAGGATTACAAGCGTCAGGGGTATTGGGAGTGTACCCCATTAGTCATTGCGAAAATGTTGTAGTAATACTTACGACAATATAGGATAATGCAGTGGTGGTTCCAATCCCTGGGGCACATGAACATTAGCTAAGCTCCTCAGCATAGTTCAAGGCAAACAATGTCTCAATCAGGTACAAAAACATAAAACAATTAAAACACACCAAAACCAGCTAAGTCCTTCTGGAGACCTACCCAAAGAGCCAGCGATCGTCACATCATGGAGGGGTAAATGGCTTTGGTGATATCAGTAGGTGGGGGGGATAACAGGTATCAGGGTAGCAGCACTATGGAGGGCGAGTAGGGTTCTAGCTCGACCCAACGGGGGAATCTCAATTTGTTCTCACTATCCTCCCAGCTCTCAGGGTGAGAGAATGTATCCTACCCATGTTATCAATTTGGGGAAAATGCTGAACTGTGGTGCGCCAGTCTTGAGCGTGCTCCGATGCTCTAAGGTCATGTTGAGCCTCTCTTTGGAGATCTGACTCCTCGCCGCACTCTGCCTATTTTGTTCCTTCAGTATGCCAGGGTAGTAGATTAAGGCGCCGGGGGTGTTTCCAGGACATTGCTGTTGGTGACAAGCCAGTAGGAAGGCCAGGTCAAGGAACCTAGACGTGGTAACTCTCGTTTTGGGTGTGGGGAAGAAGCCCACTAGGCAATAGGGTGGTGTTTTTAGTATGTGGTGGTCTGTGGCTCTTGTGATGCACTGGACAACAGTTTCCAATACTGAAATAGGTCTGGGCATGCCCACATCATATGGAAGAAGCCAGCATCCACCGCACTGAGCCTGGGACACGCCACCTGCGCTGCCCAGGTTTATGCGTTTAGGTGTATTGTATACTCTATGTAAAAGATAATATTGTATTACAAAAAGGTCAATTCAGTAATGCTTACTTATGCCTGCCTGGAATTCAGAAATGGCTGTCCAAGCACTCGTCATCTCTAGACTGGAATATGGCTGCTCTACCCTCTCAGGTTTACCCATGATCTCCCTGGCACCTTTAAAAGCCTGCCTCAATGCGGCAGCCAGACTACTTACCGGCACAAGGAAATTCGACCATATTTCCCCACACCTGAAAGCTCTGAACTGGCTTCCCTTTGAAGCAAGAATACAGCTCAAGCTAGCATGCATCACACACAAGGCCTTATACTCAAACTCCCCTGCATATCTTGCACGGAAACTTGTGATTTCCGGAGGAATCAGAAACTCCGGGGCTGCCAGAGACCTCTTGCTCCAACCTGCACGCTTTCGGGAAAAAAAAACTTACAATCGGGCTTTCTCTGGAGCCGCTCCAAGAATATGGAACTCTCTCCCACCTGACATCAGAAAAATCCCTTCTCTGGCCCGCTTCAAAAAGGACGCCAAGACCTTCCTTATGAGTAAATTCCTCGTTTAAACTTTGCCCTCAACCACCACCATGGCCCTGATCTACGTCTGTCTATTGCCTCCCCTCGGATGACCTAGTCACCCCACCCAGAAACCTGGGATCTTGTCTTGAGTAATGGTAAATGTAATCTGTAAATACGTGTCTCATCTTGAGTAACTGTAAATGTAATTTGTAAATACGTGTCCTTCTATCTCTTATGTATCCTATACCCCGCCCCCTATGCCTTTTTGTACAATACTATGTTTCCTGTAAAGCGCTCTGATACCCTAACGGGTCAAGTTCGCGCTCTATAAAACACAGTAATAAATAATAAATAAATAAATAAAAAATCCCTGGCAGGCATAAGTCAATTTATGGGTGCAGAGAATTCCACCATGAGTGTGAAGTTCTTTACATGCATAAAATCCCTTAAAATTCCACTCAAGAAGGGGACTATATGTGTTCCGAGGTGTTCCAAGGTGTGGTTATCCTTCAAATCTTGGATAAGGCAACAAACAACTACGTTTGTTGCCATTCACAATCTCCTCACATTTCACTTTCGAACCCTGAAAAGGGTCAGATTTTACTCCAGCACACTCATGGCGTAAATATGGATGGGAATGGAATGAAATCAAAACACCCCACCCCTCCCTACCCCTGCCCAGAGTATAAGGGAAGAGGTTTCTCCACAGGGAAAAATATTTTCCTTGAGGGAAAAAAAAAATGTGGATTTGCAGAGGGGATCCATTATCTTCTGTGTGGAGGTCTCCGCATGCAGATTCTTGGAAATATTTGTGAATTCCAGAAAATATTGTCTTTTTAGGTGTGTAGAGCAACATTTAACAAGAGAGGCAACTTAAATGAATTGCGTGTGATGTTAGGATGTGGTAAAAATATTTAATTATAGATACTTTGAATTCGAAAAATGAGAGCGAAAATACAGTTCTCGACCACCTCGAAGAAACATGGAATTACAGGTGATTTTCACCTATTATCCTATTGTCTTCACTTGCTCAGAGTACTTTCTCTGCTAATTCATGCTCTAAATTATTGTTTTGCACTTGTATTGCAGCGCACTGGATTTAAACTGGCTCTGGAACTCGGCGGATTGAACTGCTGCCTTTGATGTTCAAATCGGGAATAGATATTTCTGAGTTTAATCCTCAGTTTTTGATCCAGACGTTGAGCATGCAATATTGACAACCTTGTCCAGAAGTTATGAAGTTTCTTTTCAAAGCAGCAGTCCCTTCAGGATTACTGCAAGTGATGCCATCTGTAAGCATCCCTCTTTAAGCCTCTTTCCAGTTTCTTGTGGTGACATTAATGTGACAATTTGGCCTTCAGCTCTGTTTTTGAGTGGCTGCTCCAGGGGAATGGTGGGTGGTGTCTCTTATCCTATTTGCTCAGATATGTTTACATGTAAACATCAATGTGCTCTGCATGTGTCTTATCAAGGGCCTGATTACAAGTATAGGTGCTATTTACCGAACCTCGTAAATAACAACACCTCAGGGTTTGTTATTTATCGGATGCAATAAATAGCAACTATTGAGAGTTTCTGGGGAATAACATGTGGATTTTGGTGTTTAACGCACCAAAATCTTCATGATACAGTAATTACAGTATGATTTTCCCCTGTTATATGTCGGGAAATCTGACCTACCGAAATTTAACGAAGGTTGAGTTATTTAACGCATCTGATAATTATCTAATGTGTTTAATAATACTCAACTCATAATTCTGGCGTGTGAATAAACAGGGGTTTACGCACGGGTCGGAAAATAACGAAAGACTCGTAATCAGACCACAAATGTATTGCAGCTAAAAGCCCCAGTTAGTGCTGCAATATGTGAGTTGAATAAATCATGTTTTGCTTCGCTCATTTCCCCTACACTCTAAATAAAATGTGTATATGTATTTAGGAATTTTTTCAAAGACTCACAATATTCGCCCACTATTGGTAATCCACTCCCTTATTTAGCTGGGCCAAAGATGTGTAATGGTTCCTTTGATAACTGAGTTTCATAGGTCATGTCCAGCACTTCTGAGGCTAACCCCTCAAATAAACATTGCTTTATGATTTAGTGCACTCTTCTTGCCCATTACACTGTAGTCAGGTCGAATGTAAAATGAATTCCTAGGCTTGGATGAACCCAAGTATAGATTCGGTGCCCCTCAAGGGGGCAGATTGAGGACAGAGAGGTGGAGCATTGTGTGCTGTCTGGGCATGTGATAGTGACAGGGGTAAATCTAATTTCTGCTGATTCATACGAGAGAATTCCAATAAAACACAGAAGTTGCCTATCTGAGACCTATGTTTGAATGCTTATCAAGTGTGATTTTTTTAAATTTATTTAGAGGTAGGCCAGTTACAGATGGGTGCACAACAAATATGTGACCTGGTGATGGAAGAGTATGAGAGGTGAAACCAACATACACACTGCAGTACTTGTACTAATACTAATATACTATTTACAAACAATACCCTGATGCAGTATGCACATGTACAATATGTGATGATGGTGATGATGATAATACACAATATTCAGACCTTAGTGTGCAGCCCAAAGGTGGGAAGATGAAGGTCAAGAAGGCATCTTTGTCCGTGGTGTGCGGTCCAAGCATTTGTAATGACTGGAATCGAAAGCTTGTGCCTCGGGAGCTCCAGCTATTTAAAGCACTTGCTGATTGGCTCACCGCAGGGAGGGAGTCACGTGGCATCCATTTGAGAAGTAAGGCGCGGCTGAGACATGTATGGATTTGTAGATTACAGTATCTTGTAAGGCACCCTCTGCTTTACTGATAGTCACCCTGCTTCTTGTCTGTTTATATGGGAGGGAGTCTGGGCAGCGTAAATAAATTAACTTAACTGATGATTTGCATATGGGGGAAAATACATATATGGGAAGTCCCTTCAGCAGCTATTACAGTAATCCAGTTTGCAGAATTCTAAGGCATCGGTCGAGGATTTGACTGTTTCGAACTGGAGATACTGTTTGATTCCGCCTATGCTGAGCAGTTGTGGCCAGACTTTCCTGGTCTGCATCAGGTGCAACCAATTAGGCTGAGTTCCATGTGGACTGGAAAGGTGTGCCCAATTATGAACAAAGAAAGTGCTGTCCAGAACAGTTTCAAATTGCGGTTCCATCTTTCACTGCAGGCATAGGATGGGCCAGATTTTAAAGAGATGCAGGGACCCCCCCATCTCCTCCCGCAGCCTGGTGGCACTATGTGAGCTGTACACTCCTGTAGGTGGGTGCCTGGGGTGGTCTTCGGTACGCTTTGAGCTCTCTAGCTAATTAAACATCCTTACATAATTGATGATTTGGAAAATAAGGTTTAAGAAATAATACGTATGTTGGGTTTTAAAGCTCAGTAGAGCATCCATCAGCTTGGATTTGGGCAGAATTAAATGAATCCACAAGAGACATTTATAACAACTATATATCATTATGTATGAAGTGGATTCATTTTTTGGTTTAGGGAAATATTTTGAAGCTAATGATGTATTTTTGCTAAACATCAGCCAGAAAATATCAGATCTAATCTGTAACAATAATATATTTGGTAGCTTCTCTGTTTATTACCATGGAAATCCTTATTTAATAAGCTATGCGTCTCTAAAATGTCCAGTTGAGATCAGGAAGCTATCGTGCCTAAGACCTGAACAGCTGCCTTTTTTCAGATTATGGTCACCTGGACTAAAATACAAGTTATGTACAGGATTACAGGATTTGCTGTCCTAAAAATTTGCCTTTTGAATATATTTTATTGCACTGCTTTCCCTTAATAATTCCTGGAATAAATGTGTTCGATCTTCATCAGGATGTATTAGATAGGAATAATAGAGACCGGATATCTGATATCATTACGAATTACTGTATAAGATGTGTGATTGTTTTTTATTACTTTTTATCATGCATAAAATCTCTATGAAGTGAATACTTTGTTTTATCTGTTTATATGGTTGATAGCAGCCAAGAATAAACATATTTGTTAAGTTCAAAAATTAAATTTTTATGAAGTCTGTCCATTTGAAAAGACTGTCTGGTGGTACGTGCGCCAGCATAAAAACGTTCACAATTATCACGAGCAGCGGGTGTTTCCCCATTATTGCTAAATTCTACTTCTGTTATGAAATTATTCCTTGCAGACAAAGCGTATGTCGAAAAAGAAGAAACTTGCATAACAAGCCTATCTTTCCTCTTTATTGATGTCTCAACAAAATTAAGAGATGAGGAAGAGTGAATATCTGCACGCTATCCTTGTTCGCAAGGCCACAAAAAGTTTGCTGATTGGTCCACCATGTCGGGGAGCACGAGGGTGGGTCGCGGAGGGGTCTGTGGATGTTGTGTGGATGGTAGATGCTCCACCTCAAGATTATTCCAGGGGTAGCGGAAACATAGGTTTACTGAGACTGGGAAATGTGCGCATAGTGTTTTAACCCTCTCTCACTAATTGTTTCCCTATAGCCCCATTTCGTCAAAACATCATGCACATCAGTTTACATTTTACATTAAATCTGGTGGTTGAACCCTGCAGCATAATTTCCAGTTCCACGAGGCTGTTCCACTCCACTTGGCACAGCATGTTAAATATTCCAATAATGGCATGGAATCAAAAATAAAATGTCCCACCCACACCATTACAACATTTTGTGTAATTAATGGAAGATGTTCCAATAATACTGCATACTTCTAGCTAATACCTTTGTGTCTCTGGTACTTTTTTTCTGCAGGGGATTTTTGGAGTAATAAGGGGCAGAATCAAAGTTTTCACCAGATATTCTACAAAACTCTGGAATGAGTTTACAGTATGGCAGAAAGTGGCTGTCACTTACGTTCATATTGTATTTCCACTTTCCAACATTTTTTAGTCAGTGTTTTTACTCATTAGCGCGTTGTGGCAATAATGGGAAATAACAGCTGTGATCTATTTTTGTTGAAATCCTTTCAACTTTTTTGTTATGTAATTTTATCTGGGGGTTTATTTGAAGTGTAAAAATAGAGCGAGTGAATGTAATAAGCACTAAACTCATAAAAGGTGCAAGTCAAAAATGTGCGGAAAAATTGCCTGCTACTGTATTTCTATTGTGAGCTGATCTCTAAATGAGGGGCCATATTTCCAGTCGTGGGCTTACCTTTTTCAGGTCATTGTTATTGTAAGAATTCAGACTGTTGAGCTTTGGGGCCAGAGTTCACAAGGTGCTATCCCAGACTGTAAGAGGTCACACTGTTACTCAGAAAGCCAGTTGCAAACTTCCTCACAGTGTCAAACCACCACTTCCTTGCAACATTTCTTGATAAAAAAACTTTCCTTGAAGTATGTAACCTTCTTGACAACTTCCATTCAGGCTCCAAGTCGGGATGCAGTGCAAAGATATCAGTGTTACAAATGGTGGGTGGCATGCTGTGAAGTTTAGACAATGAAGTATTCCAAAAAGTGATGGATAGAATTCTTGAATTAATCTCAGCCACTGATTTATTTTGCACACCAGGTCAACTCTGTTTGGACTCAGCCATATGCAAATCAGTCTTGATCCTGCTCCAATAGGAACAGTTCAATTCCAACTGTCAGGCCAGGTCCTCCCTCAACCGGAGCACAAGCACCCAAGACCTGTTTTGCCCTTGTTAGGGATCATCAGAAGGGTATAGCTTGGTTCCACATGGGACCCACGTCTGGGTATGCTCACCCCTCTTAGGGCGTCACGGTGAAGTATACATAAAAGTAATGGATGGAATGCTTGACTTAATCTCAGCCACTGGAAAATTACTCAGGGCCCATCCCAGTACATCGTTCTCTTGCAATCAGAGGAACATCAGGCCTTACTAGATCTGAAAAACAACTCTGCGATCACTATCAAAAGCTGTGATAGAGGTGGGGGCATCGTGATTATGAACACCACAAGTTATGTGTCAAAAATAGAGAACATGTTAAAAGATACCAATTTCTACACTAAGATCACTAGGAATCCCATTGACAAAATAAAAACCAAAATCCAGCGCATGACCAGCAAAGCACTGAGGGATGGTGACATCTGTGACAAGGAGTATGCCTATCTTAACGTACAAAATCCAAAGATGGCTAGTCTATATGGTGTACCCAAAATACATAAAAATGAGATGGATCCACCATATAGACCTATTGTCACGACGATAGGCTCTGTCACGCAGCCATTGTCTAAATATCTTGACGCCATCTTGCGCCCCCATATCAACAAAACCCCAGCATATGTCCAAGATACGAGACATATTATAAATCTCATTGAGGGTGTTCCCTTCAATCCCCATCAACAATGGCTAGTAACCCTTGACATAGAAAGCCTCTATAGTAACATCCCTATTCAAGGGGCACTGCAAGCGGTAGAATGGTTTATCCAAACCATGAACATCGACTGCAGTGAAAGCTTCATTATTCAGTGTCTTAAAGTAGTCCTTGAGGACAATGTTTTTGAATTTAATGGCCAGCTATTCCAACAAATCAAGGGCGAAAGTATGGGCGCATCTTGCGCACCAACAGTGGCAAATATCTATATGGCCAGATTTGAATATGTACATATCTACAATGAAGTGGCGCCATTTTTCGAATCCATCTGGAAATGGTCGCGCTTCATAGACGATATCTTCTTCATCTGGTCAGACATTGAGGATAATCTTAATGATTTTTTGACATGGTTAAATCTGTGTGATAACAATCTACACTTTACTTCTGATGTCAGTAATATCCAGATAGAGTTTCTGGATATCATTATTAAACATGTTACAGGAGTGTTGGCTGTCGATTTGTTCACGAAACCCACGGCACGCAACACGTTATTGCATTATGATAGCTTTCACCCTACATCACAGAAAAACAGTATCCCGTTTGGACAGTTTCTGCGCTTGCGCAGAAACTGTACCAGTATTACCGACTTTGATCTGAAGGCCTTAGTCATGAAAGAAAAATTCCTAGCACGAGGGTACCCGCGTAAACTAGTGAAAGATTCATACAAGAGAGCTAGATTTTATGACAGACAGCACCTACTCACCAATAACAACAAACAAAGCTCTTCAGCATTAGTATTCATCACCAGACATTCCATGTTGAATGCACAAATAAGACAAATAATCTCTTCGAACTGGCATATTCTGAATGTCTATATCAGACAACAAGAGAGAGAGGGAGGAGTAGTCACTCTTCTTCCCCCAAATTATATTCAAATAACAACAAAAGAGTGACAACCAATTCCAAAGCAGAGGTACTAAATTTAAACAAAACTGTACAAAGAAAAAAACTTTACTTCTTAAAAGAACCCTCACTCACCAACCTAGTTGGTGACATGCTTCATCATTGGGTTCCCACCAGGGAGACCGAGTGTCTCCCAGTGTGCTTCGACGCCTGAATTACAGCGGAGCAGGATTTTGTTGTGCAAGAGTGACAGTGCTAGGGGTAGTGCTATTTAAAAGAATGAAGGTTTTGCCAAAAATCAATTTTAATAATGGCAAAAACCCAATCATTAAAAGAAGGTGAGACGGACGTACGCTGGTTGATTAGGTGCACCAGCCCATCCGATTTAGCTAATAAAGTGTAAGAAAATGGTCGACATGTTTCAGCTTATTATTAGCAAATTGGCTAAGCTTTCTTCAGGACCGTTACTCCTCGGCGGTATACGCACGCTAAGGCGTACCCTAAAAATTATTAACTGACAAGGAAAAGATACCATAAATGGATTCGATAATCAGAGACCAATAATTTTTAGCAAAATGTGCTTTAATGTATGTCCTGTGTTCTTGTATTTGTCTTTTTTTCTTTCAGAATAAAAGGGGCCTTTGGAAATCCCAGATCCCCCAGCGGTAAAACCGTGAGTTTTACTGCACACATCAACTCCTCTGGTTAGGGTACGCCTTAGCGTGCGTATACCGCCGAGGAGTAACGGTCCTGAAGAAAGCTTAGCCAATTTGCTAATAATAAGCTGAAACATGTCGACCATTTTCTTACACTTTATTAGCTAAATCGGATGGGCTGGTGCACCTAATCAACCAGCGTACGTCCGTCTCACCTTCTTTTAATGATTGGGGTTTTTGCCATTATTAAAATTGATTTTTGGCAAAACCTTCATTCTTTTAAATAGCACTACCCCTAGCACTGTCACTCTTGCACAACAAAATCCTGCTCCGCTGTAATTCAGGCGTCGAAGCACACTGGGGAGACACTCGGTCTCCCTGGTGGGAACCCAATGATGAAGCATGTCACCAACTAGGTTGGTGAGTGAGGGTTCTTTTAAGAAGTAAAGTTTTTTCTTTGTACAGTTTTGTTTAAATTTAGTACCTCTTCTTTGGAATTGGTTGTCACTCTTTTGTTGTTATTTGAATATTCTGAATGTCAACAAAGACACACAAGAAAAAATACCTAAGCCCCTTTTTGCCTACCGCAAAAACAAAAATCTTAAGGATCTGGTAGTGAGATCACGGATGCCCCAAATAAAACAACCAATACAGAGAAGTATTGTTGGGACATCACCAGTTGTAGGAAACTTTAAATGCGGTACCTGCAAGGTCTGTCCACTGGCATTAGAAAGTGATACCATACAACTAAATGGCCAGACTATCAAGCTGAAAAACATGACAAACTGTAAAACTAAAAATATAATTTACCTTTTACTCTGCCCGTGCGGATTAGGATATGTAGGTGAAACGGCATGTAGCCTTAACATACGTCTAACTGAGCACCGCTCAGCGATCCGCACAAAGAAAATGTCAGCACCTGTAGTGGAACACTATGTAACATTCAATCACACTGAAGATGACATCAAGTGGTTCATTCTTGAAACAATTTTCCCCAAACAGAATCAGAGTAGTGAACCCATAAGGAAAAAACGCGAGGTATATTGGATATTTACTCTAGATACCTTTAAGAAAGGACTCAACCAAGAAATACCATGGGAGCAAGTAATTAGGTTTAATCAGTAAAGTATTACCCATTTAATAAGAATTCAGAATAACATCTCATGCTTAGTCCTCCTTTAAAAATACACGACCCACTGTGGATCACCTTCTTTTTGTATAATTATATATAACAGCATTTTCACCTTGCCTTCATAATAATGTTTTTTAACATAAACATTCATATTTCTAAACAGGCCATATCTACTTACAGTCTAGATAGATATATTAATAGCCACAGTTTTTACACTTATTTTTTCAGGCTACACAAGTAGTGCCTATCCACTACAAGATGGATGCCGCTGATCAGTCCTCTTTCTATCCCTATGCGATCTCACTAGCATTGCAGCGTTCACGCCCAGTGCAGGCTCGATTCGATGATGTCAGACGCCATTCAGGCTCGGAATAGCCACCATAAAAGAACGAATCCCCTGTGGTAAACCCCTTTCCTTCATCCAGAGGATTCCATTCGCGCCGGATTTCGCCATAGATTGTAGTAAGTGTGCGGCGACCCTTATGCTCAGGCTATGCGCTCAGACCTCATACCGAGGCAATACACGCAGGGTTGACTCCCCTTTCGTTAACTGAGAGAGATTAGCTCTCACTTTTCTGTCCCGGCAGCCAGGTAGGCTCGAGAGATGTGTACATATACTGTTTAAACATATTAGAACAAAATCAGCTGTCTCTACCTTTTTAAAACATTAGATGGTTTCTGCATCTTTCCAGCTACCTGCAATGGAGCGCTACATAATTATTGGCATTAATACAACCATTAGATCTTCCCACATTGCGACTACACGCCTCTAATAAACACAGTCGGCAATAACTTTTTATATACAGTATTATGCCCCGCTGTAACTATAATCAAGCAAATATATCATTATTCCTCACAATTTGTGGCTACACGATAATTTAGTGGGGATATATACATACGTATGTACTTATATTTTCAGATACGATCCATTGAATGGGTACAGTATCCAACTACGCTTGCCCAAAAACTCTTACTGATGATGCTTTCACCACATTCAGCCTATAAGTAAGTAGCATTAGATATATTATTAGATAATGAAGAGATGGGTCATTATGCATTGATATACTATTAAAAAATTGTTCACACATCTTTACTTTCTGCAGTTACTCACGTCAGCCACCCTTGCCTTGGAGACTAGCATCCTTGTTTTAACTAATTTCTATTCAGGGATGACAACCCTAACAATATCTATAGTAAGTATTACATTTTTGCTTTACCCCTCCCCTCCACCATAAGCCTGAACAGAATTACTCTCTGAATTAATTGAAATATACAAATAGGAGAGGCATAATGTCCTCTTCCTATTGTTTAAATAACAAACTATTGATTAAACATAGATAACATCTATTTGTCTTTACAGATTCACAATCTCCTATAATAGATAATCTAATCCAATACCTATATTGGACATCTAGTTGTCACCTTTAACAAGGTACATTTTTCCATTTACGTCTCACATTTGCTATTAAACCAATATCTTTTTAAATATTGGGACGGAACAACTGGTATCCATCTTCTCTTTCATGCATCTATATAGACTAACAGATCCCGTGTGATGACCTCACGTTCAAAGACTCATAAATTCGGTGTTCCCAATTGATGACCAGTATTCCAGTTACGGAATATAGGTATACACACCACCTTTATGGTGGCATTTTCTAATTACTAACAACATTGGCACACTCTATGTAAATAGTTGTTTAACTATAAAAGATAGTCATTGTAATAAGGACCCCTTCTACTAATTCACAATAGTATTCTAAAGCACTTCTGTTCAATATGTCTTTTCTATATATCATCTCTCTACACAGGTAATCTTATCTTTTCTATGGAGACATAAGGTTTATGTCTTCTTTTCTTTCCTTTGGGTGATAGTTACACACTATAAACACACTGTATGGTTAGCACTTGTGCTCCAACACCAACTTATATTTTGCATCAGTTTAGAAAGTTGTGTGTTCTTCTGCTAACATTGGCACAGATACTATATTTATGAAGCATGTATTGCTCACACTTATATTAAGACCATTGTGTCAGGCTCAGAATGTTTTTGTATGTTTTATATTGTATCTATTCCACACTTTGTTATAGAGAAAGTTGAGACAGTTCCCCCTGACGAAGGCTTACATGCCGAAACGCGCGTCGTGTTTTCATCGACCGCCAGCCTCTGAATTGTTCGCCAGCATATCAACTCTTTCTCACATTTTAATCTTTTGTATAGTATTGTCAATTGTCGCTTTTGCTATAATTTAATATTTATAATTGTCTTTTGTACATATGTGCTTGTGTTTATGTTGATGTATATGTTTTGTATATATTAGTGACTTTGTATTAACCACACTATATATGTGAAATAATGATTATTGAAAATATCAAAACATAAAAGAAAGTAAAAAAAGTAGAGTAAAAAAAATATGATATAAAAACAAAAAATAAAAAATATATTTTGTAAGAAAAACAAGCTTTTCCAGTCATGTGTACATTTTTATCATAAAGGCACTCTATTTCTCTATGAGTCCTAGTTATGATTCAAGCATGACATAGTTTTGTGGTTAACTATCATATATCTTGTGTCTAGCCTCTTTCTTTACCCCTTATAGTACCTTTCCCTACAGCTAGCAAGATTTATTGTTTTCAAGTAGGGGTCCCCTTCTTACCAAATCATCGTTCTCTTGCACACCATGCAACCTCTGTTTGGACCCAGCCATAGGCAAACCAGTCTTGACACTGCTCCGACAGCAACAGACTAGCTCAGACTGCCAGGCCAGGCCTCCCTAAACCAGAGCACAAGCAACCTAAGACTGATTGGTAGATTGCCAGCGGTGATCGCTAAATATTGTAGGTGGTAGTCTGTCAGGGTGGCAGGTATAAAGTCCTCTGCCACCCTGATGGATACCAGGCCATTCCCAGCACTTTAAATGAGACCCAAAATCTTTTTTTCAGATTGCCAATACTGTACAGCCCATACATTGCCTGTATATTTTCTTTTTTTCACTGTAATGCAATGTTATCTTTTTTTCTTCTGTCTTTATGTACCAAGGTAATTTTTATACTGTGTAAAGATTTCTTTTCTACAGTGCTCGGACGCCCTTAAGGCATATTCTGCTCTAGAGAAAACTATGCAAATACATTTGGCCTCTTATGAATAAAGTCATTTGTTTACTCAGTCATAAGTGAGTTGGTGGCACTGAGACCCCTGTGGTCCAGTTATTGAAAGTAAGTTGGCTCTACAGGAGCCTCATTCTATGATATAGGTTACCTTCACTGGTGCACTTTGAAGTACGTGATTACAATGTAGCCATGCCATCTGCTGCTTAAAATATTGGACCCGTGAAGTTGTTAGGACAATATGTGATGTACAGTGGTACAGATGTGATCTATCTAGGCATGGACAGAACGCACAATGTAGCAAAAATCAGAAAGGTTGGGTCTTGCATTTTGAGCTAAGGGCCTTGGGCTCAGTCTTAATATCAATCAATGAAAGGAGCAGATGGGAGAAGCCAGCAAGGCATGGAGGTCACTGGGGAGACCCAGGGGTGGGAGCTGCTGCCACTGGCTTGGCCTTTAATGACCGTGGCAGTGCCCTTGATACCCCTGGTCTCAGGGGTCATGAAACCAAAAGAAGCAGGAGGAAGCACACTGGACTCTAAAAGCCATGGATACTTTCTCACGTTATCGCTCGTCCTCCTACAGCCCCTCAGCAGCAAATAGGAGCCAACGTACGGGCTAAGGCCAGGATTTCAACTCTGTGATGTCATCAGGGTTCAAAGTTTGCATTATCTCCTCTTGGTTATGCCTGGAGAATCGATGAGCCTATAGCATGCCCGAATAAAGGCAGCTACTGTAACCCCAGTCTCATTGCTTAATTTGTAAACTAATAAGTGCCAGGGCCCTGGGCAGGAGGCCACTGCAACGTGCACCACCAATTGCCCCTGTCATCGCTGCCAAAGACAGTACCAAAACAACTCTCTCACCTGGAAGGTCCTCATAGCTAAAGGAATGGCGGGGAGGTAGGTATTGGTAATTTTTAGTATAGCTTGGCAGTTCGGGCTGGACTGTTCCCATGAGGCACAGGGTCAAGACTGATTTGCATATGGCTGGATTTAACCCAGATCTCTTGACTGGGGGTGAATGTTTGATTTGCTCTGCCTTCCGTCCATCATTTGTGTGTCTTTTGCCTTCTCGCCCTAATTGCGCCGGCTATGCCCAGACGTGGGTCCCGGGCTCACTGTGTCACTGGGTTCAAGCTAGCCTGGCTGATGAGGGGTGATGGCCCGAAACCGGTCCCATGATGCTTGTTTCCAGTCCAGGGAGGACCTGGCTTGGCAGTTCGGGCTGGACTGTTCCCATGAGGAGCAGGGTCAAGACTGATTCGCATATGGCTGGGTCTAAACTGGGGTGGCATGGTGAACAAAAGAATGATGGATTTAACCCAGATCTCTTGACTGGGGGTGAATGTTTGATTTGCTCTGCATTCCGTCCATCATCTGTGTGTCTTTAGTATATATTGTATTCATCAACAACCGTTGTTCTGCTCATTTTTAAATTACATGAGCAGCGCCACCATGTGGTAGATTGTCATACGTGTGCTGTTGACAATTAAGTACCGGTAATAAGCACCGGAAACCAATTTAGTGCCATGCTGAGCACCGGAAACCACCACCTCAAATTAAGCACTGTGGGAAAATCTTGCAAAATTTGTGGAAAGTGGAAAGTGGTTTTCCATGCATTTAACAATATGTTTGCATTTTAGAGGCAAGTCATTACTGCATCCAAAATAGGGTAATACAACGTCTCTGCATTGCAAATGTGTGCCCATTAGCACCAACAAAAAGTCCCAACCTTAAATGTAGAAAACAGTGGGCACAGGGTTTACCATTGGTATTCTAAATTTGTAATACTATCCCGAATACTGGTTGCATTAAAGCAGCATTCTGTAAATGAGGTCCTCGTTACTGGGTTTACTAAATGGGCAAACTTAATGTTCTATACCAATTATGCATGCTCACTGGCATCAATCTACTAAAAAGATTTACAGAAATCTGTCTTGCAGAGTCTGCACAGCACTCGAGAGTCTTTAAGAGTAAGGTCTACGTTATGCCTCCAGCCAAGTATTGACTTTTTGAGTACCAGGCAAGAGGGCAGAAGTATCATATCCCCCAGAGGATAGATTATGTGGGATCAGGGTTGTTGTAGCTGTTGGGGCCCGGTCTTTTCTTGCAGTGGTCAGAGAAGGTGGTCCCAGGCCTGAATTGGTAACACCACCTTGAACAGCTAAGGGCCATATGTATCAAAGTTAGGTTTTGCGATTCTCAAATAGCGAATTTTTGAGAATCACTATTTGAGAATCGTAAAACGAGATGTATGTAGGATTTGCAAAAAAATATGTGAATCCTACATAATCCTTAATTGCGAATTGCAAATTGCGATTCGCAATTAAGGAAACCCTCCCCATTCATTCCTATGGGCCTAGAGGCCCATAGGAATGAATGGGAAGACATTCTCAATTTGCGATTAGCAATTAGAGAATCACAAATTGAGAATGCAATTTCAAGGTTGCAAGGGTGTCAAAAGGACACCCTGTTGCACCCATGAAATAAGCATGGGTGCACATGTGGCGCACATACATGCCCTATGGGCATGTATGTGCGCCACATTGCAGTTTGAAAAATGCAAAAAGTGAATTTTTCTAAGAAATCGCATATTACCACCAACTTGAAGTTGGTGGTAATTTACGATTCCTTAAGGCCAAATTGCACTTTTTTGGTGCTTCTTACATTGCATTTAAGGAATCGCAATTTGCAATTCCTTAAATGCATTCGCAAAATAGGGAATCGCAAATTTTGCGATTCCTTATTTTGCGAGGCAGTTTTTCCTTCATACATACCACTCAGCCAAATTGCGAATTTCAGCGTTTGCGATCGCAATTTTGTTTGATACATATGGCCCTAAGTCTTTAGATGTAGGGCCTGATTTACAAAGAAAGTTGTAAATATGTACTCTCAGATTTACACCTACATGTGAATGTAGATTTATGACTTTCTGGAATTCACAAACATTCCCAGGAATATGTATGGATAGATGTTCGAGGCACATGTTTCCATGTGTATTCCACAGAAGGTCCTGAGACATTCACAGTGGGATACTATTCCTATCGTGCCAAGTTCTGCATACTGGAGAACTCTGCACAGGGGGAATAGGACCCCCTGCGCAAATGCATGTTTTTCTCTCCAGATGAAATATTTTTCCTCATGGAGAAACCCCTTCTTCTACACCCCCAGCAAATCTACAAGTGATCTGTTAGCCTTCCCACCCTGGAAGGAAAGGTATGCCAGCCTGCGGATGGAGTAAATTACAAATCCTTTTCAGGGTGGAAAGAGGAAAGAGAGGCCTTTGTGAATGCTGACAAAAGCCGTGATTATGGGAAAGCTTCTAAGGCTGACCCTGGCTTCAAATGCTCAATTTTCACCCCTTGAGTGGCATTTTTTCTTGCGGAGAACTCCACACCCATGATCGAGATCTCCACTCAAGAAAATCGGCTTATGCCTCCCAGGAATCGCCTTGTGAATTTGTAGCAGGTGTAAGTAGGGTACATTAGATGCAAAATGCGCATTTCTGCCTTAATTTCCCTTTGTGAACAGGCCCCATAATTGTTACTATAGGATATTTTGTAGAAGTGTCTCAAGATTTATAATCATGAATATCATATTTTCAAGTTTTCTTTTCGTTTTATTGTTGTTGACACTCCACTTATAGATTGTGGGCTTGATTTAGAAGACAGTGACAGAACGTCTACCAAAAATGTAGAAGTCACTTCACCCTCCAGATTAGAGACATTGTTTGGTATAAAGTGTGGAATGCTAGTGTGCTTAGTCAGCCAGTCTCACTCGTTTTCCACAGCCTCATTTGGAATTTGGGGGAAGTCAGGCATACTTGATGGCGGAGCTGTCATATGATCAGCCATGGTGAAGACTGGATGGCAGGATGATGGATGCATGGGTGGATGGATGGATTGGGTGGATGAATGGATGGATGGATACTGACTGAAATGTTTTGAGCTGGCTGCGCAATTCAGGGAGCTCAATCCCACCATTTCTGGGAAATTTAATTGCAAAGAAATTCCTCAAAATATCTCAGACGTGCTGGGTGGACATTTTCAATGTGGGTACTGAAAATATACCCCAAGTTTAGGGTACATCTTCAGTACACACATTTATGATGGCAGTTACCATGCATCCATGGCATGGTAAGCCTGACAACATGGAGGTGTTTTCCTCGGAAAGGATAAGGTGATGTGGACTTTCTTGGTTTCCTCTTCTTCTTTTTTGCCAAAACGTTTCCACCGTTTTTCTTAAATTAGTAGTGTCAAGTTCTGGTTCATTCACATTGGTTGTCCTGAAAAAGTGGCTTGTGTGGACCAATGTTGGACACCCCTGCTTCAACTCAACTGAGCAATGTGAAGCGGTCATGGACAATTTGTCTCTAGCGCTATCCGTCCATCAATGTCAACAAGCTAATCCATGCTCTGACCCTCATTCCAGCTGTTTTCCAATCCAAGGTGAAAAAATGTGCAATTGATAAATAGCAATATCCAGAGTTGTGGTATTTACCAGGTGCACAATAGGGTATCATTCTTAGTTGTGAACCTCAATATGGGAGATAATACACATACCGTGCATGTTTTTCACCTATATGAGTTGCTGAAACTCAAATTTCATGACATTTGCCAGCCCAATTTGCTGATAAGGTGCTGAGTGGACCCGCTAGGATTTGAACCTGTGATCATGAGGTCCATCACATTAGTCCACTAAGCCACCAGACCCGGCTAACGGGATCACTTGTACTAAGGAAGCACTACAAGACTCTGGAAGTCCCTTGCTCCAACCTGCTGTATGACCCCAGGCCATGCCACCTTTAAAAGGAACTCAAGATTCTTCTCTTCGAAAGACGCTTGGACTAAACCTATGATCTCCCATACACTCCAATGAGGCTTGGAGATCCTCCTGTCAGTTTTTTAATTTATCCGTGCTTTATCACAAATGTATTTTATCAATGATTGATGGTAATTGTACTTTTGTACAGTGCTCTGATGCCCCGAGGGTCATGTTTCCGCTATATAAAATCATAAAAATAAATAATACATGCATTTTCTATATTATATACAACTCCCCGCTTCTGTGCAGCGCTCTGTTGCACTAAAGCTAGGGTTGTTCTCTATACAGCCACATTCATACAAACACCCACACATAATAAAAACAGATCCACTCCATGAGCAGAGTGGAGTCCTCATAACAAACTTGTGACTCGCTGGCACGTGAATGCCAATGACCTCACGCCCAGGTGTGTCCCTTCTCCTGGGGGTTATGCACTGCTACAGAAGTCAGCCTAGCTTTATGAACATACACTGTGTGTATGTTCACACCCTAAGCTGCTGGCGCTTTGAGTAGTACTTTTAATTTTCTTAAACGCCTTAAGTGTATTTTTTTAAGGAAAGCTCAGCTAATTCCTTCTCCTTTCCCACACCCCTCCCTTCTCTGATTCACTGTCTGTGCCTACAAGGTCATAATTTCACAGCCGGCTCTGCTAGTGTGGGAGGTGCGAGGCGAGAGGGAGGGAAGGAGAGGAATGCGGGAGACAAGGTGAATTCATTCCTTGTGATCAGTCCTGCTTTGATTTGATTCCTATTTACATCTCTCACTGTTCCTTCTTCTCTTCTCCTATATTTTTAGGTCTCGCCCTGAAAGCCAGCGCTTCAGCGCTGGCTCTGGGCAAGACATTTTGTAGTGTGGGCTTGCAGAAATGCGACCACAACTTTTGGCTGGCCTAGAGCATGCGAGTACGCGCACAGTAGCGCGCATTCCTCGCATGCTCAAGGCGCCATATGGCTTGCTCCTCCCCCACCACAGAGCGCTTCTCGGGGCCGCGCGGCCGTGTCACTTTCACGGCCGCACGTCACTTGCTCTCCCGCTCCTCCCCCCACCACAGAGCACGTCTCGCACGGCCGCGTGGCCAATGCTTGTTTGCTTTAAAATTCTGGTCACCCTAACCTGTAAGCATTTCATTTTCTTCTACTTTCACCCTGTTAATATTTCAACAGCTTTTTACTCTTAACACTCTTTACTAAACGCGCACATTACAAGTCCCACGTCACTGTTGTTGCTCTGTGCGTTTTGAGGAGGGGCCAAGGATGCGATAAGCATGAATTCTAAACATTTTTAAGACCCACTGACCGGCACTGAAAACCCCGCACTACCTTCAGCCTCAGCTCCACAGCTCTCGTTCGTGGCCTTTATGGATACAACCTGCGCTCTCACAGACACCCACAGACAACCTAGTATGCCCAAAATAAGGCTAATATGCTGGATGATAAGGACTACAAACAAAAAAGCAATTTCCTTATAAACTCTTCACAATAGCTTTGAATTTTGATTTGAAAGATACTGAGTGCGTAAATATTTTATAGCAGTAAATAAGGCATTTTAAACAGCAACGATAAAGACAAACCCTCAGTTCACTGAATTACGCATTGTGTGTGGGAAACTTGTCTACAACTAATGCCGCCATTACTACAAGTTTCATTGGTAAACTGTCATATTAGCTACTTTCCAACATCAAATTCATTAACTTTCTATTAAAGGACAAGGACAAGCAGATAAAATACGGTAGGGGCGGCAAACACATACAAACATTCACACACACTTCTTAACTGAAGCAATGCCACTTGTAACGTATAATAAAAACAATTACGTCATTCACTTTTTAAACATCAAAGTTATGAAAGAATGATGTTTTGGCAGTCGATACCAGGCAATAGCATTTGAAGCAGGTATGCAGGAAAAACATTACTTAAAATATATCCTTTCTCTTTCCAAAAAGGACTCCCAACCGATTCTCCTCTCTCTCAAAAAGACGAACTGGGACTTTACCTTGCCAACTCTGCTGCCTGCAACCGTCGTTCGTACGATACCCTCAATAATTTTAAATGCGTCGTAACGTGCGCCCTACACTGCGCGCCTTAACAAGTCCCGCGCCCTTTTTTTCCCTTTCCTGGCGGCGCGCGACACGTATGCCTATCAGTGCATCACGTGCGCTCTGCTTCGTACGTTCCCCGGGTCATTCCGTTCAAGTAGTTATTAAACAATACATTCTATGCAAACTTAAGGTACTGTACCTTGAAAGTTGATTATGTGGGGGTAGGGAATCAGTGGGCAGGAGCTTTGTTAATATACTCCCACTATAACTCAGTGGTTGAACTGCGTGTCTAGACACGTGACTAAAAGGACCAAATTACATTGCAACTATTTCGTTGGTCTTAACCTTCAGCTAAATGCATGTATTGCGTAAAGCACACACACAACTCAAATGAAAAATAAGGTAATCGGTGGGAAATGTACTCCTTTTATGCTATACAATTTTAATTGGTTAATATGATTAATGCAGATGTGTGTGTGTGTGTGTGTGTGTGTGTGCGCGCGCGCGCGTGTGTGTGTGTGTAATCAACCGCAGAAATTAATCCTGGTTGATGCAGTGGGGAATGGTGATATGTATTTGTAGTTTTGCCTGTGCAAAGTCTGCGATTGAAGGCAATGTGATTATGCAAGTCATTATTTGATTTAGGAGCTTATTTACAAGCCCATTGCGCCGCCAGTGCGTCACTTTCATTGACACACCGGCAATGCAATGCAATGCATAATTACAAAGCCATGTAAAGTCACCCTGCGTGACTTTTCATGGCCTTGTAAATAAGTTTCCCTCTCACACATAACTGCGTGAAAGGGGCATTCGTGTTGCTGTGGGTGTTCCCACGTAACATCCATGAAACGTGACGAATTTCCAGATTTACAACATTTTGTAAACCTGAGAATGCGTCAGAATCCTACGCTTCCCCAGGGCCGACCGCTAATGACCCTCGCATAACCTTCAAGTTCGAAAGGTTTTCTATCTGCTAACCCCAAATTTGATTGACGTGGTGAACATTAATCTTAATTTAAGCAGTAGCCACGATGACGTAATCCGAATCAATGGCGCAGTTATTTTTCTGGTCCCTTTTGCACATGTATACTGCAATTCTTAAAGGTTTGTTTGGTAACGCTTTTTTATGGTTGGGTTCCACAGCGGCTCACCCGTGTTCACGCGACAACGGCGGGTGTTCCCACATCTGCACTGCCAAAGGAGACGGGACACCCCGATGTTCGTGCCCGGTGCACTTGGTGCTCCTGCAGAACCTCTTGACCTGCCACATAATTATATGCTACATAATGGTATGGCATAGCCAATAGGTCTCGCCTTTGGGACCGTATAAGTGTTTAGTTATCCAGCACAATATCCTTGGTGCAACAACATCAAGTGTTGCATGGCTAAACACTTATAAGGTCCCAAAGGCGAGACCTATTGGCTATGCCAATGCTTGTTTTCCCTCTGTTCCCAGCTCTTGCTTCCTTCCCTTCCTTCTCTTGGGGGAAAGGCAAAGTTTCAAACGTCTCCCTCGAGCTTGGATGAAGGAGGCAAACCTCGAAGTAAGTTCCCCCAGTTTGCAAACTTTATCCAATTCGTGCGAGGCAAACAAAAAGTTCTGTAACCATATTTTCTCACAAAACACTTTTGTGGGAGAATTCTACTCCTAAAAGTTGGTTTGTCGTGAGTTTTTCTCCTGTAAACCTACACTTAGTAGACATTTTATCCAGCTATTTGGGTGTTTTGCCTACTTCCAGGGCAGGACTCGAAACCTCAAAATCATTCCAGACACATCTCTTCAAACCAGCCTCACCCTGCAGGAGGATGAGGGTCGACTGGGGACATGTTTGGGTCATGGCAACCCACTCTATTCCTTAACTACTTACCTAACCCCGGCCTGGGGCCCACCGGGAAAATGCCAGCGTGGATGAATGTCCAGTCCGGGCCTCACCTCATGAAGTTTTCGAACATCATAAATTGTGAAGCAAAAATCTTTGAAATTATTCATGTGCCAACTTAACTCCTCATCTCTTTCTACAGCATGTATTTCTCTTTTACTTTTTTCTCACAATTGCTTTTTCTTCTTTGTTCACTTTTGTTTCTTCTATTGTTTTACAGTTTTACATTGGTTCTTGTTTCGTATGTTTATATTGTGCGTTTTGTCTCCTCCTATTTTGCCTTTTCTTTTCGTCTCCAATTGGTTTTTGTTCATGTGCCTTTCTGCCTCTTCGTTTCGTTAATTTTGATCTCATCTACATCTAAAGAAAGACCTTAACATTTTAGCAGGGAATTTGTGCTCCCAGACCCCTTTTCTATGGGAAAAAAGATGAATAAGGCCCCGAGGCTTCCCTTCTTCAAGGCTAGTAATATCAAACTTCCGAGGAACTCTATTGGGATGAAATGCATAGAGAGCGGCAGCGGCTCACCCCATAGAGCTGATCATGGTAGAAAAACAAATGTTGAATATGGCCTGGCTCTAAGGACAGGAGTCCCAGTGCCAGGTCTCTTACTGCATCTATATTATTCCACACTGACACATCTTTAGCCATCCAGGCCTACAACACCTGGTCTTCTCTCTTGGTTCTTGGTCCATTGTTTTTGTATTGAAGCAGGTGATGCTGGTGATGTCATTATTTTAAAGCATTTATGGCCTTCTACCACCTCGAGTGCACATGTGTACCTTTCAGTAATTATGCCATGTTCAGGCATTACTAAATTATGCATAGCAGGTACCCCCTCCCTATACCAGTAACACCAAAAGATACCACATACGAGGTGTCTCCTACCTGCCCTAAATAATTTACAAAATACCTGACCTCCTGTCACACCCCCTCACCACTCTCTGTGCCTACCCTACCCTCTCCTTCAGAAGCTGTGCTCCCTGCTTTCCAGCACTGCTCTGACAGGCTCTCAGAGAGCCCAGGCCCCAGACAGAGCAGCCTGGAATGCCTTCATGACGTAGCAACAGTGAGTTATGAGATCTGTAACCAGTTGCTTCCTTACAGCAGTGCATTGCCACATTTTGGAATGTGACATTCACGCGAATTGCTCTCAGTGAGATCCATACATCTCTATACCATTACAATAAGTGGGACTCTAAACTGCACCATGCACTATGGCTTCTTTGCTGCAGCTTCTCCTTCCAGTCACTATGCAAACATATGCTGTGCGCTAGCGTACACTTAATATAGGTCACAACTGCAGCATGCACGGATGGGTGGGGGGTCATCCTGCCCAGACTGTTTCAGGCATCCCAGTCCACACTCAACTGCATGTTACCACTAATCACATGTTCAAACCGCGAGTTTGGGTCACTTCCCTTGAACCAAATGGACTAACACACCTAACACAACGATTTGTCAAAGGAAAGCTCAAGTCTAGAATACATGCTCCCATGTGATGGGGAGACATCTGGTAACCCTAGCCATGATCCATACTAAGAAACAGTCCAATGTCAGCAAAATCAAGGTCAGAGGTCGACGTCTCAGTCAACCACAGCTGTAAAAACACCATCACAATATCTGACATGTGGAAAAGAAAAACAAATCTGGTTTGTTTTTCTAGAGTAGAATGTCTTATGATAAACATAGACTCGAAGAGACCCCTTTTAGTGACACAAAATGGTATTTGACATTTGATTAAAAAACTAATATTTATCATAAGGAAACGTTTCTCCATCAGCAACATAATGAAACAATCATGATTACCAAATCAATTGTCATTCATTTGATGGATTAAATAATGTAAATAATCCAAACGTATCAGCTGCAAATTAAACACAGGCCTGCGCGGTGGCCGCGCATTCCACTATTTGACCAAAGTAGTTTATTTGCGACAAGTTTACACAGGTGTTTTCAGGCATATGTCTGACTTAAGTTAGCAGTGTGCACAATTTGTATTTCGCAATGTGACGGATATCCAGTCTGTCTTATTACATGTGCCATAGAATATAGTGCACTTATAATCAGCTGCGGCCGGTGCAGGTAAGAGCGGTGGGGCGGGGGAAGCGGGCTGGGGGAGGAGTCGATAGACGACAACAAGGTAAAATAAAATTTAAAAAAAAGAAAACCACTTACCTTGGGCTCGCCGCATCGTCGACTGCTTATAATAATGTGGATGCAATGGCCATCATTCTGTGACAGATTAACCATCTGCCAAACTCTAAATCAGGCCCCTCGTTTTTATTCTACAAAGATGGGAGTTGCCAAGGATGTTGCAAAGGAGTGGTCATGGAAATGCCTTGGAAATATTCTGAATGCCTGCCGAGGTGTAATTTAGTGTGTATCCACAAGCAAGTGCAAAAGCCTTTCCCACACCTTTTACGACTTCTAATTTACACTTGAAATATCTAAATGTAAGTACTTCTGAAGATGTGTGAAAGCCTAGCAACTACCACCGTTTTCATAGAGAAGTGTAGGTAAGATGATAGGAAAAGAAAATATTTTAACTGGAATAAAATAAGATTCCAAAAGTTGCATTAAACTTGTTTCAAATGCTTACCATGAAAATGTGTATGTTACACAGCATATAAAATGCACCAATGTAGGATAAGAAAATCAGGCATATCTGAGTACTCCATTGTAACTAAAATATACGTCCGTTTGAATGCCTCTAGGAAGGCTCAAATGTGGTTGGAGAAAATTAATAGGGGCATGCAAATTTTGCAGAAACAATTTCCAGGAACTACTTGAAATTTTCATGAAGTTACATATAGTACACTAAGGGCCAGATGTACGACCCAAAATGTAATATACAACAGTGTCACAGACACTGTTAGCGATTCCCAATGGGGTGGCAAATTACCTGCCTCATCAATATTCATGAGGCAGGCGCAATTTGCGACCCCATTGGGAATGGCTAGCACTCCCAGCCTGCTCGGGTCAGCAGACCACCATGTCTGGGACTGCTTTTTAAATAAAGCAGTTTTTTTTTAAATGCAGCCCGTTTTCCTTAAAGGAAAATGGGATGCATTTAAAAAAAGTAAACTGAAACTTTTCAGTTTAATTTTTTAAGGGCAGGCAGTGGTCCCTGGGACCACTGCCTGCTCTTAAAAAATATTTTCTCAAACACTCACAAAGGTGAAGGGGTCCCCTGGGGACCCCTTCCCGTTTGCGAGTGGTTTACCACCTACTCGACGTAGGTGGTAAACTGCGAGTGTTTTGCGACAGCAAATGCAGTCGCAAAACAATAGTACATGGCAGTGAGTCTCGCTATTAGGAAGGGACGCCCCTTCCTAATAGCGAGAGCCGCATACGCTATTTTGCAAGTCAGTGACTCACAAAATAGCGTTTGTACATGCCATTACCCTTTTTTTGCGGTCGCAAAAGGGCCGATCTCCCGTTTGTGAACGCAAAAAGGGTAGTACATCTGGCCCTAAATATATTTTGCTAGTGTCTCTAGTGACTTCTGCCAGGGATATAGCTCATCAAAAACTCACACAAGATATCAGCAGAAGACTGGTTAAAGGAATAAATGGTTTTTTTTTTCAAGGAGACAATGTTCCATGGCAAGACAGTTGTGAGTCAAACAAGTGTCTGGCTTGTAAAAATGAGGTGGCACATTGTGAAATTCGAGAATTACACACAAAAAAACTATGACATTACAAACATTTTGCCAGGTCTAGTAATTTCCAGCCTTTTCCTCCTATGTAAAGAAACATTTTTTCTGATTTTAACTTAATTATTTTCCATGTGAAGTTAGTCCATTTCACATCCAGAGAAAAAAATATTTTGCCTTTTTAATGAAAATCAAAATTCACAAAAAACGTAGAAATTAAAAACTCCAGAGTTGTATGTGTTTTTTTATTAGAAATCTAATATTGCTGACCCCTTGCATGACTTTTCATATTGTTTCAACTAAAAATCCTGATGCGGTTAAAACTTTTTAAATACATTTTAAACCTTTATGATGAGTTATTATGTTTTTGGCATTGTCAATTAAATTATCTTTATTCTTTATAACAATTTCTACCTGTATTTTAAACTCTTCACTGATATAATGTAGAAGGACCACTGCTTCATCCTGAGAATGAATTATTATAGCAGTCAAAGTTATATAGCAAAACCAATACATCTTTTGGGTGTTACTTTTTTCATTTTCTGGTCTGAGTTTTTGTCTAGTGAAAAAATGCCGGCAAAAATATACATTTTCCAGTAGAAATTATGGGGTGAGGTATTAGACAGATCTGTGCTTGCCCACCTCTACTGACGAGACCTAGAAATTAGAGTTTTCTCTGCAGTGAATATCCATCGTGAAACAGGTGCTTTCTGTCAGCAATTATTTTCTATTTAAAAGATTGTGGTGATCCGGGCAGGTTACGGGTGCTCAATTTGGGTTGTTATAATAACAACTTGTTTTTATACAGTGCTAAAAACTTCACTTTTGCAATTTCTAAGCACTATACATTACATGTGTTAGTGATAGTATTACCAATGTAATAGGTACTCAACTTACCCATCAGAAGGTTGGAAGACTGAATCTGATTTGCCAGGATTCTAACTCATGAAGCTCCCAGTTTGGGCTACACATTATCCTCAGAATTATGCGTCAACCGAAGGACAATTTTTCATCACAGGATCAAAAAAAAAACATGAAATAGAGCAAATATTCCTGGTGGAAATTTAAAAAGACGTGGAGTCAGATTTATAAAAAAAGAGCACAGCAGCAGCAGCTCCTCCGCAATGGCGGAGGAGCATCGCCCCACTGGCTCAGAGCCCCCAGCTAAAAAATAAAACAATATTTTATTATTGTTTTATTTTTCAGCTGCTGGCTGAGCCAGCATGTGTAGGGATGGGCAGAGCAGAGCCATGGCAATGGGGCGGAGTGATGTGCACTGCTAACTGTGCATGTCTGTTTGGCCGGCTGTCTTTGGCTGGCCAAACAGACATGCGCAGTTAGGTTTCTCCAACCCAGCTGTATTGCACAGACGGTTTGGAGGAACAGCACAGACTCTCTGTGCCTGAGCGAGCGTTAACCAAGCCAGCTCAGGCCAATCCCAGTGCTGCTCTCATGCTACATGAGAGCAGTGTGGGGATTGCACAGGGAGTTTCCATGCTGTCCCAAGGGCTGCTGGGACCAGGAAGCAGAGAAGCTCCAAGGCCCGAAGCAGCAGAAGCAGCATTAGGTAAGCAGTGGCAGGGGAGCGTTCCCCCACTGGCTCAGAGCCAGCAGCTGAAAAATAAAACGCTATATTATTATAGTTTTATTTTTCAGCTGCTGGCTGAGCCAGCGTGTGTGGGGATGGTGAGGGCCGGCCCAGGGCATCGGAGTGGGGTGGAGTGATGTGCACTGCTAACTGTGCATGTCTGTTTGGCCGGCAGTCTTAGGCTGATCAAACAGAACAGACATATGCAGTTAAGTTTCTCCAAACCAGCTGTATTGCACAGCCGGGTTGGAGAAAGAGCACAGACTCCCTGTGCCTGAGCGAGCGTTAAACAAGCCCTCTCAGGCCAATCCACGCACTGCTCTCATGCTACATGAGAGCAGCGCGGGATTGCGCAGGGAGTCTCTGATGCTGTCCCAGGGGCTGCTGGGCCAAGGAAGCAAAGGAGCTGAGAGGTGCAAGACAGCAGAAGCAGCATTAGGTAAGTTTTATTTTTTTATAATTCCACGCTGTACCCCCTCTGTGCTCCCCCCGCACCCCCTCTGCCCGCCCATCCACTGTTTATATGCGTCGGCCTCCACTGGAGCACAAGTTTTGTTTCAAATCTGTTTGTTGAAAACGTAACACACAAGTGAAGCCTATGTAGCCCCACCAAAAAGACATAAAAAGAACATCATCACTCAATTTGGATGTCAGAACATTTCGAATAAAACGGGAATAAAGGAGTCAGTACATTCTCACCCTAACCCGCACTGCAAAGGAAGGGAGAAGAAATAAAGTAGAAAGCAAAACAATGTGCTACTGACCCTGTTACAGTTAAAAGGCTTCTTTCACAGTTCGGGAAAGACACAGGGAAAGCATGAGACATTGCTGAGATCTTATGAGGGCTTTCCCAACAAACATCATTAGTTGATTTATATAAAGCAATCTGTAGGATAGCCTGCTAACCTGGCTCATACACTAGACAAACTAATATTCCAAATTGAGCGATACCAGGGGCACATAGCTCACCTTAAACAATAGAAAAGAAGAAAGGAGGAGAAAAAGGAAAGAAAGAAGAGAGGATCAAACCGCTCAACCAAGTGGGGGAGCAAGGGGAGCTGTATTAAGGATAACCTGTGGTTGGAGGGGGTCAGAGGTCCTGGCATAAAGGGAAAGGTGAGGCCTCTTCTACAAAGGTGTTGGTTCAGGGGAATCTTGTTGATGGCCCCTCACATAAGGTTCAAGGGAGTCATCAAACAGCTGCAGAGCTCGTAGCCTAGGGGAACCAATCGAGAGTGCTCTATACTAGAAAGGTGTCGTATTAGGGACTGCCAGACACGGGTGAATTTGGCATCTGCGTGGTTGATACGTGCAGTGAGCAATTCAAGGGCTAGAATGTGCCACAAACGGAGGAACCAAGTGGCCACTGGGGGGGGATTGGGTTTCTTCCAAAATAGAGCTATGGACTGGACTAGAATCGATTACTGGCTTCTCCAGCTGGGTCCATTCCCTCCTGACTCTCCCGAGAACATACTCTGATCACGCTCCGGTTCAGCTTCTCCTTAGGGTGCCCTGTCCAGAAGGGTATGAATGGCAATGGCGCTTCCCCAGTCGCGCCCTCAACGATGATCTTTTCCATACTGAAGTACGCAAGGCCATTGAAGACTACTTCTCTATTAATACGGGCTCGGTCGACACCTGGGCGGTTCTATGGGAGGGTTTCAAGGCATACATCAGAGGCGTTTGTATTGCCAAGCATGCTGGAGTGCTCAAGGATCTCCGTAACACCCTCTCTCGCTTAGAACGCGACCTGACAGAAATGGACAACAAAAATATACACACCCCTAACCCGGACACGGCAGGGAAACGATTGGCCCTCCTCACCGAATACAGGGACACTGCAGATCGCGAGATACTTTATTTAGGCAAATATCAAACTGCTCAGCGATGCTTCGGCCCCCATACAGCAGGGCCTATGTCACCGAGCTGCGTACATCCACAGACCAGGTGCTCACTGGCACCTCAGACATTCGCGACGAATTTCTTGATTAATTCACATCTCTCTATACCTCCAAAGTGGGACGTGATCCCACGGCTCAGGAAGCTTATTTATCTGAGATCGCACTGGTCTACTTGGAAAAAGATATGCAGGATTTCTTAGCGGAGCCAATCTCCGAGGCAGATGTCCTTGGAGCCATTGACACCCTCCGATGCTCATCCGCCCCTGGGCTGGACCGCTTCACGGGGGAGTTTTATAAGGCTTACAAAGAACTACTGGCGCCACAACTAATCGAAGTGTACGCAGAAGCCCTCGAGCAACAAATACTTCCCCCCACTCTTCGTGAAGCGGTTGTCATACTCCTCCCCAAACCGGGCAAAGACCCGTTGTTATGTGGGTCTTACAGACCTTTGTACCTACTAAATTTGGATTACAAAATTTTTGCTAAGATAATCGCCAATCGTCTGTCCCAGCTGATGGAATTCATTATCTCGCTGGCCCAATCCGGCTTCGTTCCCCGTCGATCGACCTCATTGAATCTCCGGACGCTCTTTTCGGTCCTCCACAGGATTAATCCAGAAGTCCCTGCCGAAGCAATACTATTGGACACTGAGAAGGCCTTCGATTCATTGGAGTGGCCTTTCTTCGTGTTGGTCATGCGCCGTATGGGAATGCCTGTGGGATTCATATCCACTACCGCACTATTATATTGTCGCCCTACGGCGAGACAGCGACTGAACGGCACGCTCTCCCGACCCTTCTCTTTATCCCACGGCACCCGACAGGGCTGTCCTTTGTCCCCCTTATTGTTCATCCTGGCCATGGACCCTTTAATTCGACATTTTCAGGAAAGACATCTGCATCGCCGGCAGAGTGGCAGTTATTAAGATGGTGGTTCTCCCCAAATTTTTATATCTTTTTAACAATATTCCCATACCCCTCCCGAACAGTTTCTTCTTGACGTTACGATCACACCTTATTAAATTGGTTTGGGGGGCAAGCAGGCCCGCGTACGCTGGCAGGTGCTCACTCTACCGTATGAGAGGGGGGGTTTGGAGTGCCAGATTTCCACTTGCATTATCTTGTGGCCCAATGCTGTTATGCCTTCGCATGGTTCCACCCTGACGCTAGGATCCCCTTCCTCTCCCTGAGGTGGATTTTGTCCTCCCTGAGCGGTTATCCACTGTATTACCCAAGGGCGTACCCAGAGACCCTAATGACATCCAGACGGTTTCCACTACCAGCTGGGCCTGGGATAAGCTGCGACGAATCTCCGGCGCCTCCACACTATATTCCTCTGCTCTCCCGATCCCCAATTCCCGCTGGCTGCCAATCACCGGTGAAAAACTGGTGCAGCCCACTTTGGCCAAGTTTGAGATCTCTAAACTGGGCGATTTATACCCTGACGGTCACATCTTCTCCGTGACGGAGGATTCCCGCTTCCACGACGCCACATTTATGGACAGCTTTGTACTTGGCCGGATTCGTTCGGCTCTTCGAGCCACGGTGCCTGGTTTTCCCATTGAACCTGACTCGTTCGCCCCACTTTCGCTCGTTATTGAAAATGAGAGTGGGGTTCATCTCATATCTAAACTGTATAAGACATGCGCTAGGATGATCCCGGTCAATGACGACAAGATCCACAAACATTGGGAAGAAGACTTAGGCCGCCCAATCACGGACGATCAGTGGACTAAATGCTGTGCTGTGACGAAGGAAGTGTCACTAAACAGTAGGCATAAACTATTACACTTTAAATTCTTACGCAGAATGTACATCACCCCTGCCAAAGCCCATAGACTAGACCCGTCCAGACCCCACACATGCCGCAAGTGCGACGCCCCTTACGCCGATTTTGCAGACCTCACGTGGTCCTGCCCAAAACTACAGTCATTCTGGGAGGGGGTGCATAGTACACTAGGCGACATGACCGAGCTGACACTCATCCCCACACCTGAAGTGGCACTGCTGGGGTATGTGGTAAACTTCCCTAAGAGCGTCCGGAGGTTCGCAGCCCTCAGTCTGCTACTGGCCAAAAGAGAAATAGCTATTCTCTGGGGCCGCCAGGCGCGGTCGGTGGTAGGAGTGCCGGTCGGGCGGTGACGTGGGGCGGGGGAGGGACAGGGTGGTGGATAGTAAACTACGGATTAAGGCCCAATACAGGTAAGTAAACATTTAAATAAATAAAACGAATTTCGTTGTGAGCGCTGCATCGCCAAATGCGATGCAGTGCGCGCAACGAAATTCGTTTTATTTATTTAAATGTTTACTTACCTGTATTGGGCCTTAATCCGTAGTTTACTACCCCCCACCCTGCCCCTCCCCCGCCCCACGTCACCGCCCGACCGGCACTCCTACCACCGACCGCGCCTGGGGGCCGCAAGTCAGCTCCCACTCTGCAAGGCTGGTTGAACAGTCTGGCTCATTGCAACATCAACAGCGAACTATACTCTATCACTCTGCCTAGCTCTTCCCGTCCCAAGGACATCTGGGGCCCATACAGATCCTATGTGGAACCTGCTCGACGAGCCACCATCTCACAACTAGAAAGGGGCATTGTTCCTGCGGGGGTGGGGTGACCAGTTTTTTCCTCTTCAAGGTTTTATTTCCTCTGCTCTGCATTATCCTACAGTACTTGTGACTCATAGACTATGTCGCCTCGTCTGTGGTGGATGGATACGAGTGGGCCTATAGACCTACAGCTGGGAGACGCTTGATTGTTTTCAGGGTTGAGGGATGGGCCTTCAGGTCTGCTGTTTATTTATTTTTCTATGCCTAGCTGATCTATGTCATCTAACAGATATACTCCATATCAATCAGTGTTTTGATGTTTAATGCTCCATATTACTTCTCTCCATTGTAAAGACATTGACAGTGAACTTCTACACCTGTATTGCTATGCTGTGCTAAATGGTAAATAAAGTTTAAAAAAAATAAAAAAAATAGAGCTATGGATTGCCTGGCTGCACCCAACATCTGTAATATCAACCGCCAGTCTGTATATTTCATGGCCGTCATTGTCGGGGGCCTAATGCCTAGTATGGTGACCATCGGGGAGGAGGGAATAGGGAAACCCACTACATCCCTTATATGACTGAGAATCTCTTTCCAAAACATTTCGAGGCTCGGGCAGGACCACCAAATATGTAGAAAGTCCCCTCTGTCTGCCTGACATCTCCAACAGGTCGGGGGGAAATTTTGTAGCATCTGGTGAAGTCGGACCGGGGAAAAGTACCAACGCGACATAAGCTTGCACGCTGATTCGCGCTGCGGTATGCTATGATATATTTTCGGGATATCCTGCCATAACCGGGCCCAACATTCTAGAGCTATGTTTTCCCCTAAGTCAGTATTTCATTGCTTTTGGTAAGTGTGAGGCAGGGGCTGATGTGAGTGTTGCAAGACGGTGTAAGTGCGAGAGATCAGTCCCCTAGACCCAGCGAATTGACGCACTAGAGTTTCAAAGTCTGTGAGCTTTCTGGTGGCTCCTTGGCCATAGGCCTGAGCGAGGAGCACAAGTTTTAATCTTGCCTGGGTGTATGTTAGACCAGTTAGGATTATTCACGAAACTTTCATTTCCACCTACCCTGACCCTTCACAGTTCAGTCACCAGCCACAAGAATGGTAGAATCATCATGCAAATTTACAAAATGTGTTTTTCTTTATCTCCGTATGAAATGCAATTTTTTAAACAAAATCAATGATTGTAGTGTGCAATGCTTCATTGATCTGAAAGACTACATAGTGTACAATAGTTATTATCAACAGCATGCTCAGTTATTTTTTTTTTCTCGATTTTATCATAGAGCAAACAGGGTAAAATGCATTAAAGCGCAGTTCAAGTGAAAGCCCAGGTTACCTATGAACATAAAATAAAAATACAAGCATATAAATGGCGCATTATAAATAGATTCACATGTTTGAAGATTCAAAATATAGAATAATGGCACAAAGAAAGATAATAAGACCTGTACATCAGATGGGGGATACAGACTAAGGGCCTGATTATGAGTTTGGCGGTGTGGAAGCGACCCGCCATGCCACGACTCGGCTCCTTCACAGCCAAACTCGACCACCGCCCACCTGCCAGATTATGAGTTATTTTTTGGCCTGACATGCGAGCGACGTGGCGGTCCTGCGGCAGTGCAGTTTAAAGGCTCATAAGTGATCCTTAGAACTACACCGCCACGGGACCGTCAATGCACGTTCCTGCACGGCATGGACTGAGCAGTCTATGCCGTGCAGGAACAGGGGTGCATGCACACAGGGGGGCACAACAAATGCCCCCCTGTATGCACCCCCATGCACAGCAGCAACAGGGGGCCCTATAGGGCCCCCTTTGTTTCCCCACCACCAGCCTTTTCATGGTAGGCACACCTCCATGAAAAAGATGGCAGTGGGGAAACTGGTAATATGCATGGCAGTGACGCAGCGACACCGCCATGCATATTGCTTCCCCAGACCGCCGCGCAACCATCAGGGATAGCGGGTCCCTGGCGGTTGCAGCTATCCCAAGCGCTCCGACCGGCTTACTCGTAATATGGCGGTTGGACAGCTGGAGCAGCAGTCCCCAACTGCCACCGCACCTCCAAAGTGTGTTTGGCGGCCTTGTAATCAGGCCCTACAATAATTGTGGAGGCTGAATTATAAAGGAAATTAGAAGAAAGATATAGGTAGGTGGAAATTAAAAACAAGTAGCAAATAAGCAGTCAGTGCCAACATACTACAGAGAGAACAATGACTGTGCCGGAGAAACAACATCATAGGGTACAGCAGCAAAATTTAAAGGACATATGTAGGCAGAAGAGTGGTGGCACCTCTAGAAGTCATGTTTAGGTCGGGCATGCAACAGGTCACAGATGATACTGCGGGGGCACCCAAGCGGGCAGTAAAATAGATATATAAGCATACACATACAAAGTCACATTTAAACATATTCACCAAAGATGTATGTTCATGTATTGTCTCTAACAATTTCAGCAAATGGCACTTGCACATAGTAATGTATATGGCAAGGTGCAGTTACTGTTTTGTTGTGCCTCCATACCTGGGTGACAACTGTGGTGGAGGAGCTCCGGGGAGTCAGCTAATTCGGGGAGGGGATCCCAGTAGAACTCCCTCCCCCCTTAAAGACGTCACTGGCAAGAGGGTGGCACTAGGGACAGAAGGCAACACATAGTATGGAAGCGGAAATAGTTGTGGGAATAGTCCTTAATGAGGACAAATTAGCTAGATGAACAAAAGTCAATGGTTGCATCATCCATCAGTCTGGTACAGTATGGAAGTGCCTTATGAAAAGGTGAAATGTACGATTCACTTCAGCTAATTTCTGGAACGCTTCAGGGTGATCAGTCAAAGAGGGGCCAAGAAAATAGGGGTCCCAAAACATGTTTTCTCGATACAATTTCTGATAGAAATTATGGGAAGTGATACAGAATAAACAGCTGAACAGAATTTCACCAAATTTGGCAGAAAGCTAGCTCTTTACAAAGGAAGTGTGCTTTTGTGATTTGGTATGAACCTGTTCATCCATTTTATAGAAATTAAGCTTCAAATTAGTATTATCTGGATGGTTGGTCCAGCGGGAGTGCCACAGCAGAATACATTATAAAAATAAAACATTCCGATTGGCCGAGAGGGCTCTTTTTCCCATCTGACCTTTCCTCCCGGAGGACTAGTAGCGGTCATGCAGGACCAAGGGATCTGATTACCTTGCACAACATGAAGAGAACTGTTGCGGCTGCCATTTCAGAACTCAGGGACATACAAGGGGGCAGGGTAGCGATATCATGATCCCATGGCCATTGTGAAGGGCAGGCATCTTAGAGAAACCACCCAACTCCTGGGGCCAAAATATATATTTTTTCGTTTGTGCTGCAGGTCCTGGTGTGATGTTGGACCGTGCAAGTGTTAAAAGGTGAAACTTGAAGAGATGTGCAGTACTTTGAACTGCTGCTTCTGTGACAGTCCTGCTGGAGTATTGCGGTACTAACAAAAACATTTTTTTTTAATGTGGGGTGGGCATTGCCAAACAGTGGGGGAGTTGGTCAGTAATGAGCAGTGGCCACCTGGGGTGTGTGTGTGGGAGGGTTGGGCTCTGCACTCAACCCCTCCTCCACGCACTGCAGAAGGTGGCTGAGGGTTTGTCGCTCATGCAGGGCTGGGCTCAGAGCCTGGCCACAAGCCAATCCCTTCGGCCAACCCCCATGGCACCTTTCGTGAGTCATGGCCCCTACTCACACTACACAATGGTAATAAATAGCATGTGTGTGTGTATGTGTTTGTGTGTGTGTGTGTGTGTGTGTATGTATGCAGGTACGTAGAGTGTAATAAGTTAATTACTACAATTTTTGAGTGGGAGGAGGGACATGACTCACAAGAGATGGATAGTATAAAACATAAGCACAAGCCATATTTGACACCAAGCCTATAGTTGAGGTGAGTGAGGAGAGAGAATGCTTGAATCATGGGACTGGAACAGGTGGGCCTTGAATCTCGATTTGAACTGAATAAAATAGTGGGAGTGGTCAAAGAGTGTATATGTAAAGCACTTCTTGTCCTTCTTTTTCCCCATAATATACTGGGCAAAGCCACTGCACTCGGAACATAGTAATAAAATACCCCTCGCTGGCTGACATCTTAGGCGGCTACCTGCACTACTAAATGAGTCGGTTACAAGACTTATTTTGCTATCAACATCAGAAAGAAGAATGGCTGAGTCAGCCACTGACCCAAACTGCATATACCACAATCTCTCTGTAGTACACATATAACCGATTGAGCTATCTTGCCATTTGGCAGGAAGTTTATCATTTTCAGCTGCTCCACACACACACACTCACACAAACAAAAGCAAAGTACAGATAAGGCAGGGTTATGTTGTTACAGATCTTAACTTTTTTATGTGCCATTTGTGAGAAAGCAGGAATATATAAAAAGAAGGAAGTGAGGAAGGGAGGAAATCTTGTGTCGCAAAAAAACTCTGCTTTTTCCAAACAATAAACTTAGGTTTTATGGTTCATGGTGTAATAAAGCACCCTCTCCCCACGGAGCTCTTCCAGTGGGATACAGAGAAGCTGCGGCAGAAAGCTGTCACATGGCAGCAGCCAGGCTTACCATAAGCTCTGGGAATTTAGCAAATCAGAGTGTTTTAGATAAACACTGGCACTATAACACAGCAGAGACTTCAGGGAGCTGGAATAACAGACAATTATCGAAAATCCAGCGATGGCTGCTGCTAAGCCCTTGATGTGTTTATGGTTGCAACCAAACACTCTTAATTAAGAAATTACGTGGATAGTTAAGATGCGCCATCTGTTTGCAATCTTCCCACCCTGCCCCCACACACCTACGCTCCAACCACTTTCCCCACTTGAGGGAGGCGAGTATATGAAGAACTGGAAGAAAGACTGCCAGGTGTGTGCATGAATCTCTTCATGTTTTGACAACACAGAGGCCTCATAAGGGTGTTTTATTCAAGAGTTCAGTATAAATACTAACCTCTCTTTGTTCCTCTATGTGCCAATGGTGCTGGCATCATTTTCAGGGTGGGGGAGCTGCCACCAATGTTGCATCACTGGCAAAAGGGAGTTCCATTCATAGGGATTGTGAAAAATCCAAGCGTCAAACAAAGAACAAGTGAAGAAAATGATTCACGCCTGTTCAGAGCCAGGATACCCTCGCGGGTGATATAGTGCGCTTTACAAATACGCATAGGAGAGTGGTAAAGGTGTGGTATGTAACCGGTGCTGCATTGTGGAGCACATTGTGGCAAATATATTACTAAAGCATGGTGCAGTAGCACACTGTCACTTGCAGACAGCATAGGCTCCTTTGAAATGACTCCTTAGGTTGGATGGACACATTTTACTGATAAAACTACATAGCGCACAAAAGCTAATGTGTGGAAATCGGATTTCATGAATACTCGCCATTTGCACAAAACCAAGTAAAGTGTCTTGATTTGTTCTGATCCTATTAAAATCCTTGTTTCCATCACTCTTCGAATTAAAAAAAAACTCTCATTTTGCGCTTTCACAACTACTGATATATTTAGAAATAATTGTGCAGTTCATTTATAGGCATTTACATTTTGTTGTGTGTGAAAACATGACATCCTTCAGCCTTTACTTTCACACTGACAAGATTGACACATAGTTCACTTTACAGAATCCTGTAATTTTGCAGTCAGAGAAAGAAAACACCAACCTCCATGTTAAATTAATAAGCTGCAATTTGTCAGGAGATACAGCTTGACATTTGACCTCTGTCTCTGAATGCACAAGAAATGTGACAAGCTAAAACAACATTGGAAGGCATCTTTATTGCTCATTTGCTTTCAGGTCTCCAGAATAGATATTTTGGGGGTGCTGCAGCAGCTCCCCTGCTCCCCTACGTTCAGCACCTATGCTATGTGTAGCATGAACTCTCCGGGTCTCTTCGGGTTATTTCTGTCGAAGTCTTTGAGGCAGTTTGAACACTTTTGGTGCCTTTCCTCTTATGGCTGCGGTCCCTTTGCATAAAAGAGGATCCGGGCCAAGCTTACAGCATTATGGGGTGAATTGCCCTAGGACCTATTTTCCTGAGATGCCAATGCAAGGGATAGCCACTATAGAGGAACAAGTAGCAAACTGATGGGCAGGCAGTTTTTGGCTCATGTGCCAAAAACTGCCTGCCCAACCCCTATGTCGTGACACACGTCAACAACCTTGCGTCCATGCCCACAGGTGTGTATCTTGCATAATAGCCAGTTCGCTCATTTTATTTTCCCATTGCATTGTGGACCTTGTAGTTGCATATTTCAAAATTCAGTTATTACATCACAACGGAAGGTTTTAGTAGGGTGACTGATGGTGTCCCTGGGTATTATTGTCATTCCACCTGTTTACGTGATGAACATGGCCTCACATTTTTGCTTCAATGTAGCTTCTAATATTTATTTTGGTCTATGTGGGGCTCATCAAATCAGCGCAGTCATGATTGTTTGTACATTATACATGGGATAAAGTACACCCTGTCGTACATTATAAGGATATTGCAAGTCACAAAGGAGTTCCATGACCATATAGAAGAATGAGGCCAATGACTGAGTTCCTTTATAGGGTTATGGACCTCTGAAGTGACTTGCAATATCCTTATCATGTACGACAGAGGGTACTTTAGTCCTTTTAATACATGGTCAATACCTCACCTTTCCAACAAACACTTAAATCCTTGGTTCATAGCTCTTTCATATGAAAGACAGGGCATGTTTGTAAATATGAGGAATAAAAATAGAATCTCCAGTGCAAAATTAAACATATCAAACAAGCTGTTAGATTTTGTTGTAAAAAAGATATTAGCTGTTTAATGCAAGCTTGTTTAAAAAAAAGGTGCAGAAGAAAATTGCTAAGAGATTGTACCTTTTCTATCATTACCCGAGGAGTGAAAAAAAAAAACGTTTCCCTCACCTTTGTTCTTGTCAATGTACAGCTTGGAAAAGAGAGCAGAAGAAAGAAAAGCACAGATTCATTTTTCATTCTTTAACAACTACTTCAAATATGCTCTGTGACCTGACCTGCCTTTCCCCTGGCTGCTTGTGAGGCCAGAACTCAACTGTAATAAATTATTACAACTGAGTTCTGGTGTCATTTCTTTATAATTGGTGACTGGGTGCATCACACATTTGAAATGGGTTTTTATTCAGGGATGGCAGAGTCCCATGCATTATATATTCATAAAAGGTAATGCTCCAGTTCCTGTTGAAATATCAGTCTGCGCTGCGAGGATCCATCTAGCCTTTTGCCAGATTGTAAGCAGTGGCACAGGAAGTGTTGCAAAGGGTGTCAATGTTTCACCATAGGCTGAGTCTTTCAACCCTCTGCCATCCTGTGACTCCTATGTCGCTTCTTTCTGCTTCAGTGATATTGTGAAGGACCTGAAATTTACACAATTTCATTCCAAATAGCTTAAATATACATGTGATTTTTAAGTTGTTCTTAAATACATCAAAATGCGGGCAGTTTCATTCTGTATATGCAAAAGAATAGATTTTTTATTTTGACTTTTTTCCCTTAGGGATACACAATGGTGTTACACTATTTTCTCTATGATCTTTGCTTTTGAACCTTGGCAACAAAGATCAGTTTGACTTCAAGATGTTGATTTTTTAGCAATGATTTAATCCCAAATATTAAAAACGTGAGCAGTGAAAGGCTGCAAGTCATTCAATAAAAAGGATTGTAAAGTGGCTATGCGTGAGGGGAGGGACAAACACAAGAAGAGAAAAGCAAGCCATCAGATAAAAAGCAAGCAAATGAGAGTGACAGTGAAGCCATCCAATGGCTGGGCTAAAAGCTCAATGTAAGGTTTTAGCATGGTCCACAATCGTTCTTAGCTACAAATCCACATGTGCTTTCACGAGAAGCTATCAGACATCTTTCAGAATAGTCTTGTCTGCTCACCGTGAAGTAACAAACCAAGTGTGGCAGCCATGTTTCTTATGCAATGGACAACAGTGGTAAAGGAGAGCTCTTTCAATTTACCAGAGAATTCTAGGTCCCTGCCTTCATTACAGTCTAGCTTTTATTTTCCCTTCTGCAAACCAGTCAAATCTGTAACTGGAGTCAAGTTGGTAGAATTATGGTGACAGCCATTTCAAAAATGTGTTGTATTGTTAAATAATATGGTGTTCCTGACAACGTAGGGTAATCTAGTAACCTCTGTTGTCGTGAATGAGTGTTTTAAGGCTTTTACTTTTGTAACATCAACTTTGGAATGCTAAAGATAAGTGAATACACTCATTAATTTACTTACATATTTAGATTTTTTACAATGTGCTGAACATGTAACCTTCTTGCTACTTTAGAGTGCCTACTACGTTAACAGCCTTTTGCGATTAGTCAGCTGAAGGGTGACTGTGTGAACGGAAATGGTTTAAGCAAGGTGGCCAGAAAGTTCTGTGTCCAGTTTTGTCCTTCTATAGAACATCACAATGAGGAACATTATGCCCTTTCTTGCAATAAAAGTGAAAACGGACTAGAGTTCCCAGAATGCATTGAATTGTTAATTGAAAGCCCAGGACTGAAACATGGGTGTATCCTATGGCATGGGGCTAGTTGGTAACCTTAGCATTGAAGTAGCTTTCTGAACTTTAACGGTTGTGCTCTTTGTCAGCGTACTGACAACGGTAATTCCACAAATTTGGGGCACGCATGGAAAAATCTCTTAAAGAGAGGAAATGGCTGGGACAAAACAAAATGGCAAAATTTGAATTCTGAAGAATGAAAACTACAAACAAGCAGGTGAACTAGCGTGGCGAGGGCACAGTGGTGGGAAATACATCCATCCAGGCCCTTGTGCTGGTGTAAGTGAAGAGATGACATACACCAGCCCCTGGTGCACATGCGTGATATGCTTGTGCCATGCAAGACCGTGGGGGCTCCCCCGCTAAGGCGGTGGAGCGTCACCCCACTGCTTTAAGATCAGTGAAAATGGGTAAAATAAAACGATAATAACAAGATTATTATCGTTTTATTTTTGGTTGCTGAGGGCTGGGTTAGGGCGGGCGGGGCTGGTGGGTCAGGGTGGGAGGAGGACGGGACTATGCGCACTAAGTGCGCATGACTGCTTGGCCGGCCGATTTGGCCGGCCAAGCAGTCACGCCCTACCAGGCTGCAATGTGGACAGCCTGACCTGATCTGAGCGCCGATCCACGGCGCTCAGACCAATCACAACGCTGCATTGCAGCGTTGTGATTGACTCAGGGGAGCCTGTGTGCCCGGGAGCTTCTGCAGTTTCTTCCGGACTGGAGTCAGGAAGAGCAGAGAAGTGGAGGAGCGATGCGGCCGGCAGAGAAAAGGTAAGTACGTTTCTAAAAATATATATTTTCAAACCCTCCCCCTGTCGTTGTCTACCCCCGCCCACCAACCCCATTCCCTACTAGCCGCCACTGATGCAAGAGAAGATGAACGCCAACACTGCCTGAACTATGCGCCAAAGCTTGCTCATTTTTGCACAGAGGAAGATATTTAGAGAAACACAGATACATGTGTACATTAAGTGCAATAGCATTTGTATTTCTAGAAGGCCACTATACGCATGTGTTTATGTTTTGTGATTTACACTGTGCCGTCGTCAGCAGACCTGCGATGTCTATTCAGGGTTGCGGTCCTGAGGGTTAGTGTATCAGCTTACCTACCTACATTGGAATATGATTAGAATGTATCGATACATAATGCTCTCTTCCTTACATAGCCCCCTTTGAAGCAGTGTGACTTAAAATATTCTCCCTCTGCTCCCATAAGGCACCTCGGCCATGCAGTAGAACACTATCACACATTATTCATTTCCTGACATAATAGGTCTTTTGATTTCCAAGCCAAGGTGCGTTTGTGTCTTGTTTTTATTTCATAACGAGAGCAATCTTTGCAAATCACTGGAAACAGTAAAGTCACATCGCCCACACACTCAAGTGTGCTGAAAATTATATACACAGAGCATCTTTATTTACATATCCACGAGCCAACATGCATAAATTAAAAACGACTTGAGCAGCATCTCCCACAAGATGGAACAGGTTAGGTTTTTATAGTATATTTACGCATAAGAAAAGGATCGCGGACTGCAGCACTTAGCATGTGCAAAGTTGCCAAGTCTGATGCCTGTCAACTTTGCACATGTTCTTTAAAGTGCCCCATTGTCTCTCTGTGCAGAGATGACACCCGTTTTTAAAAACAGATAAAAGCTCAATGAAATAAGCCCTGCAGGGAACTTTCCCTCTGCCGAGCAAGTCCAGGACTGGCTCCCTCCTACCTTGTTAGTCCTGACTTGGTTGCAAAAGATATTTTGTAGGGTATACTTAGAACCTACAGTGGGCTTAAACCTTTCCCAGTACTTCCATTGGTTGGCTTTGTTGTCACTTTCCTTTGCTTGCTTCTTATTTTATGGGTTTCCTTCCTCTTCTTGTGTTTGTTCCTCCCCTGGAGGAGTCCTCTTTACCATCCTATTGATTAGCTGACTTGTATCATTCCACTGCTCACTTTTATGGAACTATTTTTTCTGTGTTGATAAGAACTCAGTGAGACTGCATGTGTTTTCTAGCTCTTTTCCTCGTGTGCTTCTCCGTCTCCACCAGATACCTGCCCCATGCTCCATGTTGTCTTTTCCTTCTGTCCTGGCATGCGACTCATGCTTCTCCACCACCAAACCTACTCAATGATGTAGGCACCACAAGAGTCATGAAGCCTGGTGGCATGACGCATTTTTTTCTTTTGCTGATGCTGCACAGCATCTGCAAAATCATTTTGCTATTTGCTGCATAGCATCACCAAAAAGCAATGGCAAAACCAATAGGCAGTAACGGCTGGCAGGCAATGAGGGTGGATGGGCGGGGGATGGCGTGGGGGGGACAAACTAAAAAAAAATACCACTTACCTTTTCCGCATCTTTCCTCAACTTCTCCTTCCCAAAACCAGGAAGCCCCCAGGCTCCCCATAGCCAATCACAACGCTGCAATGCAGCGCTGTGATTGGCTCCCCATAGCAAATCACATGCCTGCAATGCAGCGTTGTGATTGGTCTGAGCGCCGTGGATCGGCGCTCAGATGGGGACTGGGGGCATGTTCCCCACCAGGCTGTGTAATGCACGTCATGCACACTTGGAGTGTGAAAACCACTCCTCCCCCTGTGCCTCCAGCCCCGCCCCGCCCTAGCCCAGCCCTGAACCTGATAAAAATAAAATGCTAATAACTGTGTTATTATCATTTTATTATTCCTGCTCAAAGAGCAGTGGGGCGACGCTCCTCCGCCTTAGCGGAGGAGCCACTCCTGCCAATATGTCCCAAAGAAGAGACCTTTTGTCTGTCCCAATGCTTGTTATTCTTGGTGGGGCTGCACTCTGTTTTCTTTTCTTCCTTTTGGTTGACCCAGGGAGGGACATCTAGAAGATGGAAAAGGAAGTGATGCAGCTGAACAGATGCTGTTGTTTTTCGCTGCTGCTGCTCAGTTAATAGTGGGCAAACAAACATAAGACCATCTTGTCAAGCTTTTTCCCACAACAGAACCCTAAATCCCCGCATGAAATTAACAGGATCTGCATCTGTAACTTCATAGGTTTATATATCTTTGCCAGCACACCCTACTATCCTACTTAAACGCTCTAGTTTCAGAATGCGTGACGCTCTTTTGTCATATATCTCCTGCTAAATGTTTTCTGCCCAACCCATAGCCCATAATCTACCCTATGTTTAAAATCCGATATTGCATGACTGCTTGCGTCAATTCTTTAAAACTCCTCGATTCTGTCAGTCACATCATCCATCCATGATGACTCTCAAATGCTATTAACCTCACTACAAAGAAATCTGCCTAAATGGGTAGATCGGCCTGAAAACACATTATTAAAAATAACCACTGAACTAAAAAACCCCAACATTTGGCTCCCGGAGTAGCGTGCTACTTGCAATAAAGCGCTTCAATGTCTCATTAGAGATAGTAATTGCTTAAGTCAGTGGTTCTCAATCTGGGCGCCGTGGCTACTTGGTGCGCCGTAAAAACTAGCCAGGGGAGCTGCGCACGAAGCACTTTAATACATTTAATGTTGAAGGGTTTGTTGGCTTCAGTTAAACTAATTAGACTTAAACGCATGATGTCGCTGATTTGTAAGTGACATGCCTAAAGCTGGAAACGTAGTGCTTAATTGATAGCATGTTGAGGGAGATAACCTCCATATTTCACTCGATCCCCACATTCCAACACTCCAAAAGTAAGTGGAAGACACCAGATTTATTTTGTTAGACTTGTTGATAGTCTAGTTTTTTCCAAATGCATTTTACACCAATGCAAGTTATCAGGAAAGTAAAGTTGTCCTGTCTCTCTAAACATATTAAGTGTTATTAAGTATTGACATGTGTACTTGAACTGTAGGCACTTCCAGTACACATTTGTTCCAGTACACACACATTTCCAGGCAGACCTGCTCTCTCCATGAGCACAGGGAAGTAAAACACCATATACGGCATAATGCCAACAATTGGAAGCAAGAAAGACGGACGCATAAAAAAATAATCAGAGGAATTTATTTGGCTTGCATTGAAGTGGAGGCAATTTTAGGGAGGTGACAGCTAAAATAAAACAGTTTTTGATTTAAAAAATCGTGAGTCACCCTGCTGAGACATGTGTGTTGGCAAGTATGACGTGGGTAGAAATGGAAGTGCATGCAAATATTCTTCAAGAGCAGAAACACTGGGATTGGGGCCTACATGCATAGGGGTGCTCTCTAGAACTTAAGTGGGATAAAAAAGTTTGAGAGGGTACTCTAAAAAAGGCATGGGCATAGAAGTGTAACTAGGGATATTTTATTAGAGGTGCTGGCTTAATAATATGAAACACCCTGCGTATATGATTATGATATCTTCATCAGCTTCATCCCAATTATTTTCAGGGAGAAAAATGAAAGTACTCCTGAGGCCAGGCTTACATTCCCCCCGCCATCCCAAAAAAGGTAGCATAGTGGGGAGCCGCGGCCAACGGCCAATATATCAAGGGAGCCGCAGGTCGAAAAAGTTTGAGAACCACTGGCTAAAGTGAATGCATAAATAGTATTTGCCACAGAGTCCATTTCCATGGGGGAAACCAGTGCTTAATTTATAAAAGAATAAGTTCCAGTGCCTAAAGTTTTTCTCTGAAGCATACAACCAGCAGTGGCAAATGTCAGGGCGGCCGAATCCCCAGGTTATGTGGTCTTAAATCCACATCATGCCTCTTTCTTTAACCACCCTATACTGTATGCCACGTTATGCCACTTTTGTGGGTTAGTTTTCAACCCTGCTTTCTCCTGGTGTCACTGTTTTTCTGTGTTTCTCTTCATTTCCTGCTCTTGTGTTTTTCTCTCTCTTGCTCTGGGTCAAAGGCTGATGAGGACAATTAAATGCCGGTCCCCAAAAATGAGTGCTGGTGGGCCCCATCCACACCCACCGGCTTGAATTAAGCAATGGGTGGAAGGTGTCAGACTAACAGAAAGAGCAGCCGGGAGGTGTACTGACAAGCTGGTGCCCCATGTCAGAGGAGCAGTGCTTAATTTAAGCATGTGGTTTCTGGTGTTCGGCACTGGCGCTTAATTGTGAACAATGGCGCTTGTGACAGTCTGCCACAAGGTGGCTCTGTTTGGCTAACTTCGAGATGACCACAACAACAGTTAATTATTAATTCAATATAAATAAAAAATTATTATTACCTGCTGCCTGAGCCATTCTTATAGCTTTGGAGGCCTCAAATAGTCAGAATTGTCACACTTGTAGGAGTGGAATGGTTAGTAGTTGTGTTGTTACCATCACTGACAGCACGGCAGGGACAATGTGTGGTTCAGCCTGCAGCGGCTGCCTAATGATAGCCCTGGCACTTATGTTTTTTTTTCTTTTACAAATTAGGCACTGCTGAGAGGAAATCAGGAGCCAATTATATTGGTCGGAGTGATTGGTCCTCTGAAGGTGCAGAATCAGTCACCTTTCCTCTTTTCTCCTCATTCCCCCCACATTCACAAAATCTACCGTGAACCAAAAGTGAACATTCTGGTAGTTTGTGAGAACACACACTAATGCCAAAAGCATCTGGCGCTATCAATTAGGCGGCTTTCACAATCCCTCCATCCACACCCTGAACGTTTCCAACAGTCGAGAGGTGATTGAGTTCAAGGCATGACCTGTGCAAGCAATCCTACTCACCAGCCAGATCACCAGTGTGAGTGATGAGAGCCGATATCGTGCATCACACTGTAGCACCGTCAGTAGCGGCTCATGGAGGGAGTGCTGCGGGGCAGTGGGGCGGGGCGGGGGAGGAGCAGGGTGGGGGGGTAGTAAACTACGGCATACAGCTGAACAGAGGTAAGTAAACAAATAAATAAATAAAACGAATTTCATTGCGCGCGCTGTATTGCCAAATGCGATGCAGCGCATGCAACGAAATTCGTTTTATTTATTTATTTGTTTACTTACCTCTGTTCGGCTGTATGCGTAGTTTACTACCCCCCACCCAGCTCCTCCCCCACCCCGCCCCACCGCCCCGCGGCACTCCCTCCACGAGCCGCTACTGAGCACCGTGTGAGTTGGCAGGTATGTAAAGACTCCCTATCACTGAGTGATCGGCACACCCATGGCTTTTCTATGGAAATGAGGAGTCGCGTATGACTGTCAAATGATTCAATTAAACTGAATGAGGACTGCAAGTCCCAGAATGCACAGATTAATTAAAAGAAACCCTAGGAACACTTATTTATTATTTGTTTATAAGTTTTATATAGCGCTTGCTAGACCCGAAGGTATCAGAGCGCTTTACAAAATTATGAGCAGAAAATACAGTAAATCAGGCAGCTAAACACAAACGAGGCGAGAATTCAAAATAGAAAATAGTAATCATCAAAGAAAATAAAAGCAGTACCAAAAACAAGGGAAGCAATTCGAGAGGATCTAGTAGACAGCATAAACTGCCGACTATGAACATGTTCAAACGAATGTAAGACAGTATTCCGCATGCGTTTATCACGCATGCCTTGGGAACGCCGCCATTTGAACGAACACGTCTTTAGCACTCATTCGTTCTGCACGCAAGTCATTGTAACGACTTGCCTTAGGTGGATGCTGGATTTTGGAATAGTTTAATTTACCATTCCAACTCCAGTCTGCGCAACAGCAGGGAAGGTGTTGGACTTTAATTCCAACACCATTTCACCAATGCGAGTCATTGTTACGACTTGCGTGCAGAACGAATGCGTGCTTAAGACGGGTTCGTTCTGTTACTGGCGCTGTGAAGGCACTGTGTTGTATCTTAATACAGGTAGCCAGGAAGAGTTTTGTAAATTTCTTTATTAGCCTCTGGTTCAGGATATTAAATATATACAAAAGTCCAATAGTATGATGTTCCTTAGAATCCAGTCCTTACTGCAGCCCCACCAGGAGCAGCCTGCCTGCTGCTCAGCGCATTTCCAACTGTCACCACTCATCCACACAGGCACCCACGTATTCCACGCATCACAGACACATCAACATTCTAATACCAACTCTCACACTGGCTGAACAGCAGGGAGACAGCTAGGCTGGGTAACATACATTAACACTAAGAGGATATAACATTATCCCCCTCCTTTTAAATGAAAAATGAAAGTGTGAAAAAACATGGGAATAACTATAAACAAGACAAGAAAATATACAGACGGAGAAAACGTTCAAACTCAGGGAAGCAAAACTAAATACAACTTCACAAGAGTCAGAACACTGCGTAACCTGAAAGAAAAAGAAAATATTGGAAAGCAAGAATAAAACATTGGCAAGCAATATACCCATCCATCCCAATAAATAATTGTTCAAAAATGTAGTGAAGGGTGGGCCACACCCCAGGACAAACTCCCAAAACCACAACAAGCAAAAATGGTGAAACCAACACGTAAGGGACAAAACCCAAAAGACCATCCCAGAGTAGGGAGAGACGAAGCACACGTGTAGGACAAGGTGAACTACACAGAGTGTACACATGGTGAGGTGCGAGGCGACTTACACACAGCAACGACAACGTGAGGCGCAGGGCGACTTACACTGAACAACACGTGAGGCGAGGGCGACTTACACACAAGACTACAACATGTGAGGCGCAGGGTGACTTACACACAACCGACAAGACATGCAGCGCATGCCGACTTACACACAAAACTGACCAAACATGCAGACCAAACATGCAGACCAAGCGTGCAGCGCATGACGACTTACACATGTTAAACACCACACACAAAAAGTACGTCGAAGGAGACCAACACATGGACCCAGAAAAACCAGAACCACCCTCATGTAAGGGAGTACAATGTGACTACCACCCACTAAAATTCAAAGCGTAGACTGTGGCATCACGAAACAGTATGCTAGAGAAGAACATTGAAACAAAATGATCCATAAGTCAATGTAAACTCCAATCCCAAAACTGTAGAACAAAGTTAAACTGTAACCCACCGGAGAGCGACCTCTCACCCAAGAACTACTACTCTGGACACACTCTCGTCTTGTGTACCCCAAGACGTAACATAATGTAATGTAAACTATAACATAACTACCATGCAGGCATATAGAGCATAAAACCCTAAAAATGCAGCTGAAACCAAAACACAAGGTGTGTCCATATAACATGTTTGACCTAAACACGTGACTGACTTAAAAGAATGACTGCGTGCCAATAACAGTAACCAAAGCATTTTCTTGTATGTGAAGAATATTTTTTTGTAGAAAAATAAGAGGATGTCCAGTCAAATACAATTCACAAACTACATCAACTCTTGTAACACGAAGCTCACTTTGGCAGCACAGGAACAGTCTTACCAGAAACCATAGGCGAAATGTCAAAATTCCACTAGCATCCAATCAATGGCAGTTCGTTGCTTATGAGCACAGTCTAAATAAGTGCCCGAAACCTCATTTCAAGGTAATTAAATCCACACTAATCCAGACGCCGAGCGGAGTATCTGACGAAAATATCCCACGATGTAACGAATCTCAGCATGCTCCACAAGCTCACCCAACTTGGATGTTGCTCCAAATGCTCGCGTGTGGCTAACAGTGTCCCATACCACACGCGGTTGGCCGAAGACAAGCAGAAGCCACAACTAAGGTGCTCGAAGATAACGGATTGCATACAACCACAAGATGGCGGTACGCTGTTACGGCAGTGCGGGGTGGCTTGCGGTTGTGACGTGCTTCAAAACTTTGCCCAGCAGCACATCCTGCCGCATAGACGGAGAGACATGACAATGGTGCCATGGAGATAACCCCGCGACTCCAAGGTAAGAGTGCGCGTTAACTATTTTAAATTTTAAACGCAGCGTGACAGTTTTATCAGCCTCACTGAAGGCTAATCATATTACTCGAGAAAAGAAACTACAAATAGTAATAGTCTCACCTCAGACACTTCGTAGCCTCAGCGCTTCCGTTTTCCATGAGTTTCCATAAAACAAAATGTCACAGACCGTCGAGCCTGACGGACATTGAACAAGTGCTGCAGACTGTAAAGTAAAATGTAACCATAATGCGCTTCCGTGCAACCACCAGTTTCATTACACGCAAATGCTCCCTAGTGGAAGTATGTATCTTGTAGTTGTGAGCCAGGTCCACGGCGTTGGTTGCCATGTACCATAAACAATGCGCTGATAAGCAAATAAGAACTGCTGTGTAGACAGCGTGCAGCATTATTCAACTTGGGCAGACTTTTTGATCCATGTGCCATGTAATCCAAGTGCCTTGTAGACCACTCCAGAAGCTTAAAGTTGGTCTTGACTCTCATCAAAGCTTCACCATTGTTGATGACACTTGTAAAAAAAACTGCACCACGTTCCAACCAAAATGTACCACAATTAATATGTGGAAGTAGTATGATTGACACCACTTACCCACATGGAATACAGACATTTTGAAGAGCCTAATGGGCATGTCCAGGCTGGGGCTGTCTGTTGGAAAGGACACTGGTGGGGCTGGCTTGCCTGTAGCTCCAAACTTGACGCTTTTAACTTTGTTACACTTGGTTTCTGTAGAATCTCTTGGTTCCTGTAGTTACTCTTGGTTTCTGTAGTTTAACTTGGTAGCTGTGGTATCACCTTGTCCATTTGTTCCTATACGTAGAGAAGACGTTTGAGTCAGGCCCAGATCATCGCCAAAAAAGTGTTGTATCTTAAGACAGGTAGCCAGGAAGAGTTTTGTAAATTTCTTTATTAGCCTCTGGTTCAGGATATTAAATATGTACAAAAGTCCAATAGTATGATGTTCCTTAGAATCCAGTCCTTACTGCAGCCCCACCAGGAGCACCCTGCCTGTTGCAAGCATTCCACGCATCACAGACACACCAAAGTTCTAATACCAACTCTCACACTGGCTGATCAGCAGGGAGACAGCTAGGCTGGGTAACATACATTAACACTAAGAGGATATAACACACTGCGTGATTGGGGCTTCGTCCTAAAAGACGTTTCCCGTTCAAACAAATGGATGTTCCCGTGAAATACAGTTATCTGGTAACCCCACACTGGACGTAGCCATGAGCACCTCTTGGACATAGGAACCAAAGACACTTTGAGCAGATTAGAAAAATAAATATATGTAAAACATCATCAGAGATACATTGTAATTTACGCATGCATAATTTGAGGCCGACTCACAAAGTGGAAAGCTTACAGACGTGCACACATATAGTTGTGATATACACTGACATAGTTCTGAAGCTGTTTTGAGAGGTGATTTCAAGGGATGACATCTGCAGCATGGGTTGCACCTGTTCTGTTGTGCAGCACTTTGCTGCCACCGGCTGAATTGTTGACTTTCAAATTAGGGTGACGGGCTGTCTTTATTCAGCAGAACACCGGTGTCCATTGTGGCCACGGAAGTGCTGAATTTGTGACTGCTTTTAAGGATAGCGACTGATTATGGGCACGAGTACATTAATTAACAACGTTATTTACTTGCTTTGAAACGTGCTAGCCTTAGTGAGATGCGCCGGCTAGATGTGGCCATGCTTGAAATGTATGCATTGGGGCTCTGCCCCTTTTATAGAAGGGATAGTTCCACCTGATGTTGGGGAAGGCCGTCCTCAAGAGATGTGTTTTCGGCTTTTTTGTGAAGCTTATTCCAGAGTTGTGTTCCTCTCTCTATGAGTTTTGGGAATGGATCTGACCTGGTTGACCAGACTTGATGCTCTGGACATGAATTGGTGGGGACATGTACAGCTCGTGAATGGAGCTTACAAGCACTTTGGAGGGCTGTGCAGCTCGCATGCTTTGAAAACAGTACAGAGAATGTGGAACTTTATTCATTGTGCCACTGTGAGCAAGCAAAGAGTCCTAAGTGCCAGAGTAATGGGAACTGATTTCTTTAGGATAACACTCTGGCGGCGAGGTTTTGTGCTCTCTGTAGTTTCTGTCTCCTTTGGTGATCCAGGATGTGCAGTGTTTCAGTACTCCAATCTGGTCAGTTGAATTTGTTGTAGCAACTGGAGGGTCCTCCTTAGGAGCATTTGGTAGAAATTGGTATTTTTAACCACTGATATAATTTGTCAGTAAAAGTAAAATTGTACAGTACCGAACTCCCAGGTTTTAGCTGCTTTCCTGAGATTGTGATGTTTCTTAGCTCCTCGAGTCACGTGAATGAGAAGCTGTAGAACGAGGATACCCTAACTCTGAGGATTTTAGTCTTTGTACTTTTCAGGCAGAGGTGTACTCAGTACTTAATTTGTAAAAAAAAACATAAGTGCTTGGGCCCTTCTCAGGAGGCCACTGAAGCTTTTACCACCAATTGGGGATGCCAGTGCTGTCAATAACAGCTCCAACATAACTATTAACCATCACACTCCTGCAAGTGTGACAATTCAGACTATTCCAGGCCATCCAAAGCCGAACGGCGTGTGCGGCAGGTATTGTTAATTTTTTATGTTTATTGAAATATTAAACACTGTTGCTGTGCTCATCTCAAAATTAGACAGACATCGCCACCATGAGGTGTCGTTAGTGTCATTAGTGCAGGTGTGCGTATTAAGTGCTGTTGCCCAGCACCGGAAGCCATTGGCTCAAATTAAGCACTGGGTGTACCTCCCTCATGCATCAGTAAGTGTTGGTGCACTTTTGGGAGGACAAAGGTTGGAAGTTAGGATAAGTATATGCAGTGGCGGCCGGTAATTTTAGGAGGAAGGGGGCGGACGGGACACACACGCACATGCACACATACCCATACACACTCACAGCCATGCATTCACATGCACACACACAGACAAAAACATCCATTCACAACACTCATTACCAAACATTCATACATACACGCATGCATGCACCAAACATTAATTAAAAAAATACTAAAGACTTACCTGCAGCTCTGCCTCAGAGTGAGACTGCTGACCCCACCCCCCTCTGTGATGAAGTACCACTGATTGACACTCGGCCCGGGCACTTCAGGGCTTAAAACTGAAGTGCCAAGGTGCGAGGCAATCAGTGACGCTACCCCTCGTCACTGAGGGGGAGGGCCTCAGGGACCTTTGCTGAGCTGAGGAGGTCACGCCCACAGGACCTGTGACTTCCTCAGCCCAGCAAAGTTCAGCTCAGGCAGCCAGGAGCCTTCGCATTTAGCGCATGTCTGGCTCCTGGCTGCCTGACCTGAAAATGAAGTGTCTCACAGGCTGACCTTTGCTCAGCCTGACAGACACTGTTCGTGACGGACAAAAGGTGGGGGGGGGGGGCATGGCCCCTCAGCCCCAATGAACCGGCAGCGGCTGAGTATATGCTCACGTTATTATTTTTCGGAGTGTCTTTCTTTCCTGGGTGTAATCTCTGAGGTATCTATGTTTACATAGAGGACATTTTTCTTTGTTAAAATTATTAATATTAATATATTATATATCTTTATTTTTAGAGAACCGGTGGACTGTGCCCCCCTTTTTTCCCCCTGTTTTTGTATTGCATTGGAACTTGTATATTGTATCCTGAAGGTGTGTGGTAGGCTGGCCACTATACACTGAAACACACGTCGGCACCTGCGCTACTGCCTCTCTGACATGACAATGAAACACCATGTACTCAGACGACATGGAAAATTACATGTCATAAATTGTATGAATAACCATACTATAACTTGTACGAAGATATGCCGTACAGAGACCTGTAAATGTCTGTCTGACCATTCATTTTTTAGAATGTATAACGATTAATTCTTTACCAGGCATTGTATCTGGGAAAACTTTATTTTCTTCGGATCCTTGCTGGTTTTATGTCATTGAGGCACGGTACAATATAGTTTAAATGAGTCTTTGGGTGACGTGTTAGGTATGAGTGCTATGTATGAAGTCTGTGAGTATGATAAATCTTAGTCTGTGAGGGTGAGACTGTTCTCTTTTGTTAAAGCATCATGGATAAGTTATTATGTTCTAAAATATTGATTATGATCATGAATGTATAAATAAAGACAAACATTTGATTTAGTCTATATTAAAAAGTTTTCTGTTTTATTAACATTTGTATTTGACTCTTTATATAAAGCATGTAATTGGGGGTGTGTTGTTTTCCTTCTTTTTGTGGACTGTCATTAGTGCAGGTGTGTGAATTAAGTGCTGGTGCCCAGCACCGGAAACCATTGGCTCAAATTAAGCACTGGGTGTACCGCCCTCATGCATCAGTAAGTGTTTCAGTCAATGCATGGTGCTGATCTGTGCTCTTTTCCAGGGCTGGACTTGGAACCAAAACCGGCCCTGGCAAAGAGCTCGGCCGACCCCGGGGGTCTGGGGGTGCTAGTGTAAAGCGTTGTGCCCCTTTTGTTGCAGGGGGTCGATATTGCAGCTATGCTGCAAAACCGGCCCCCAGTAACAAAAACAACCCCCAGGGTCTAAAACCGGCCCCCATCCTGGCAGCCCACCGGGGAAACGGCCGGTGCCGCTACGGCCAGTCCGGCTCTGCTGTTGTCTGAAGAGTGGGGATCTGTACACCATCAGGTGCATATGGAAGTGTGTGCGGTGTTGAGAAATCACATGGTCTCCATAAAGAGTCGAGAGAAGGGGCAGTATTGGGTAGCCCTGTGTGACCTCATATGGCACCGCTTCAGCTCTGGTTCGTTGATTATGATTTGTTAAGAATGAGTCACATCACTGAAAGACCATTCCAGTGATCTTACCCCAACTCTCCCGGCAATCTAGAAGTGTTTTATGATCCACAGTGCCATGTGCCGCAGACAGATCAGTTTGCACATTCTCAAGTGAGGAGAGAAGGTCTTCCATGGTATCTCTGCCCCTCTTCGGTATGAAGCCTGACTGCCCAGCCAGCACAATATCAATTTGATTCTACAAAGTCTTAAAATGGGTGTGTTGCCGGCCCTTCCATGGTCCAAGTGTTGTCTGCATGTTCCTTTGCAGACATGGTCAGCAAGACTGCACTGGGATGTTGGAAGTATTCAGTTTACAAGCTGTGTTAGTGCTCATTGCTACAAAAGAGGTAAAGGACTTGGACAATGTTGGTCCAGTCGGTAGACATGAACATAGTTTTTCGGTGTTCTCAGACTGTCTCTTCTGGGTGTCACAGTCAGTCAAAGAAAGTCACCAGATTTTTGCAGTGTTGGCCAGGGATGAAAGAGATGTGCTTTACCACCCCTGGCTCTGAGAACCTCTGCAATACTTTGAATAGTTCACTGGAGTGGTCTGTGATTGCATTGTGGTGTTCCCACTTGTGAGCTTCACACTTAGATTCGTTTCAATAGGACCAACGCCTTGACTCGTGAAGTCAGAGCTCGCAAAGTGTTCCATGTTAGGCCTCAGAAACCCGTGCAATTCTTTTATTCTTTGCATTCTGGTACTTGTAGTTTTGCCTCAGCCCTTATAAGTGCAGCTCAAAAAGACAAGGACGCGACTGAGCAATCATCTCACTCCCGACATGGCACAGCTTGAGAACTCTAGGACGTCACATTAAGCATTGCTTTGCTGTTGGTCGGGGGAGGAGTGAAGATGGGCATAGGACTGCAGAGATGAGGGACCCAGGGTTCTTGCTCAGTAACATCTGCCTCTCTAAGACCAGAGAAAAGGTCACACAGAGAGGTTATTTGCTCCCCCTAGAGCCTTTTACAGCCACCAATACCTGCATCCTTTCAACTCTTACCATTCTCACATCAGCATCTTTCAAGCATCACTGTCACACCACTATAAGCAAACTTGGGAATCCCCACCTCTCAGTACCAGCCCACCAATGCCTGACTCTGCCTCCCCCAGCACTAGTTCCTCATTGCAGCCTCGGCTCAGCACCCACATGTGCAGTAACAGGTATTATGCTGACAAAATAAAAATAAAAACAAAATGTTTTCTATCAATAATACATACTTTACCTAATTGTATTGTATTATATTTCTTGGTGTTTGTATAGAGCTTTCTGACATCTAATGAGACATATGGTGCTTTCTGGGTGCGCGAGGAAGCAGCTACTCCGTTTGTTATGCATGGTTGGAAGACTCTTAGGGGCATATGTATGAAAGTTTGGTTTTGCAATTCTCAAATAGCGAATATTAGAGAATCGCTATTTGAGAATCGCAAAACGAGATGTATGTAGGATTTGCAAAAAAATGTGTGAATCCTACATATTCCTTAATTGCGAATCGCAAAGTGCGATTCGCAATTAAGGAAACCCTGCCCATTCATTCCTATGGGCCTAGAGGCCCATAGGAATGAATGGGAAGACATTCTCAATTTGCAATTAGCAATTAGAGAATCGCAAATTGAGAATGCAATTTCAAGGTTGCAAGGGTGTCAAAAGGACACCCTGTTGCACCCTGAAATAAGCATGGGTGCACATGTGGCGCACATACATGCCCTAAGGGCATGTATGTGCGCCACATTGCACTTTGAGAATTGCAAAAAGTGCATTTTTCAAAGAAATTGCAAATTACCACCAATTTGAAGTTGGTGGTAATTTGCGATTCCTAAGGCCAAATTGCACTTTTTTGTGCTTCTTACATTGCATTTAAGGAATCGCAACTTGTGATTCCTTAAATGCAATTGCAAAATAGGGAATCGCAAATTTTGCGATTCCTTATTTTGCGAGGCAGTTTTTCATTAATACATACCACTAAGCCCAATTGCGATCGCAAACGCCGAAATTCTGTGAATTTTGGCGTTTGTGATCGCACTTTGGAATGAAACATATGGCCCTTGGTGAGGTGTTACCATGTGGAGCATGCTTTGATGTCTGTGCGAGGTTCAGATTTTGTGCTCCAATCATGTTGCAGCAGGCATGCAGAAGCACATTGTGTGTGAGGTGAGATGCCAGAAGGTGTGAGAGAGAGCATTGTAATCTGTGTATAAACACCTGTACCCTCACTGTCATCCAGAAGTGGTGAAGGCTTAACACAGGTATATCCGCAGACCCAATCAGTAATTGAGTCTATGGGCCCGCGCGGAAGTGATAATAGCGTGCCGCACTAAATATCACCCAGCACACGGGTTTGTGAGGTCCACCTGGAATGTAACCCAACCAAAACCACAGACACTTCAGTGGATGTGTTTATTAAGTTCAATATGGAATGTATTTCAGGAAAAACCACAGATCTCAGTAAAGGGAAAACCACAGATCCTACCAAAAAAGGAAAACCAAAGACTCCACCAGCAGAAGGAAAACCACAGATCTCACCAGTAGAAGGATAACCACAGATTCCACCAGTAGAGGGAAAACCACAGATTCCACCAGTAGAGGGAAAATCACAGATCCGACCAGTAGAAGGAAAACCAAAGACCCCACCAGTAGAGGGGAACTCATAGATCCCACCAGTAGAGGGAAAACCACAGATCAAACCAGTAGAGGGAAAATCAAAAACCCCACCAGTAGAGGGAAAACCAAAGACCCCACCAGTAGAAGGGAAACCAAAGACCCCACCAATAGAAGGAAAATCACAGATTCCACCAGCAGAGCGACCTGTGGGTCCACCCAGAAGTGGTGAAGCCATACTGCACTGATATGGGTTGCACCATGAACTGTAGGACATGAGCATCTATCACATTCCTGTGGAGGGAATGCAGGTATGATGCAGCAGATGAGATGAGGAGTAGAGGGCAGTGCGAAGATGGCAGAGGGAGAGTTTCACTCAAGGATATGATTGGTGTTGGGCAGGGGTTCTGGCCCAAGGCCCTAACAGGCCAGAAAAGGAAGATGCATAGAAAGACAATATTAAACACTTTACCTGGAGCCCCGTGCTGTATATCCTGGATTAACCATGAAGATGGAGGGAGGTGGAGGTCTTGGGAGGGGGCGGGACAGACTGCAATCACATGACTGGAATAAACTTAGCAGTTATGACTGCGATTGGTGAACACATGCAACGCTCTGAAACCTAGAATGGAAGCGGGTGAAGATGCACAACAGTAGAAGACAACGCTATAACAAGAAAACAATCTGCCCGTAAAGCTCATGGCGTTGTATAGACCAAAGTAAATCATTCTCAGACACCCAACTCTAGGCAGTCAGGCCCAGTAATTTCAGCCCTGGTGTGCAGAAAATTGCAGGTGAGGACAAAATTCACTTTTCTCTTTTGGGCACATTCAACACACTGCACAGCCTACCTGAAGACCCCTTAAAGGTGGGAGGGACACAGACAGAATAAGGACCCATGGTCCGTCAACAGGCCTTCTAGTGTTGCCCGTCGCAAAGGAATGGGCTCATTCATGGTGTCTGTACACTCAGGTCTTCAATGTTTGAAAATAAACACACTGGCACGGTTTCACTTTGGCACGGTTAATTTATGCATGTAGTTGTGAACCAGTCAAACACCTGTACATTTTGACCATGTTGCAAGCTTGATGCAAGCTTACATTTCTCCTGGACCAGTGCTTTAGAAACAGTGCCATACAGGGCAGAAGTCCTATAAAAAGAAGTGGGGGAACTGACCAAGTAAGACAATATGTAAATGACCTCATGACGTCACGACGTAGCGCTATAAAAGAAATACAATAGTGCTTTTTAAATTATTTGTGTAAATACTGGGACAGACTAACCCATCTGACAGTCTTACAGTGTCCGCATTTATATACAGGGACAGAACAAAGGCAAAAGCATGCCTCTCTTAAGTACCTGTGAAGACAAGGCAAGCTGTGTGCCTTTGTTTCCCTCTGTGGCATTTAAATGTAAAGTTCCAGGCGGCCCCCAGTCAGCATATACAAACAAAAGGAGGCCGGATGGCCCCTTAACTTCGGCCCAGCTGGAGGTGAAAAAAGGCTCCCTCGCTGCCTGCACGTTGCTGCTGGGAATGGAAAGCAGGCAACGTGCAGGTGCTGTTGAACGTGTCCCGGTGTCTGAAAATTACACTGGGACAAGTTCAGCATATTTCTGTGGGGCCCAACTTCTTGGCAGGAGGGACGGCGTCCACCCTGTGAAAAGAGTGGGGGGACGCCGTGTACCTGCGTGTACCCCCGACTTGAGCCCTGGTGCCATGGTACTTAGTGCAAACAAGGAAATGGGCCCTCTGCAGTGCTTAATTTGAGCCGGTGGTTGCCAGTGCTGGGCACTGGCACTTAATTGGTTCCTGGTGCTCGGCACCGGCACTTAATTGTCAACACCACACCTATGACAGTCTGCCACATGGTGGCACTACTCATCTAATTTAGAGATGAGCAGAACAACGGTTGTTTATAAATACAATATACATTAAAAATTACTAATACCTGCCTCCGCAGCCATTCCTTTAGCTTTGGGGACTTGGAATAATCAGAACTGTCCCACTTACAGCCGAGAGAGATGGTAAGTAGTTGTTTTGGAGCTGTCATTGGCAGCGATAACGGGGGCAATGGGTGGTGCAAGCTGCAGTGGCCTTCTCGTCAGGGCTCTGGTACTTATTATTTTACAAATTAAGCACTGCCCCCTCTGACCACTGTTTATATAGTGAAATACAGCAGTAATCTGGGCTCCGTGGGCCCTTTGGCCTCTGGGCCTCGCTGCCACTGCACCTGCTTCACCAATGATAGGTACGCCCCTCTCTGTGACACAGATGAGCGGAAGCACTCTTTCCATTCATTGGTTAATTATAGCAGGAGAGCCCGGCTTAATCGAGCTCCTTCTGGCGTTCTGTACCCCGGACTGGTGACGCAGCCTGTGCTGGAACACTGCCTCCAAAATGGCGCCCTCTGATGCAAATGTGTTTCAAAGGAACGCGAATATACGAAACGCTGCCTGGGGAAAGTGAACTTGTGTAAGAGTTCATGTGAGAGTGGAGCGGGCAAGGTCAAAAGGCCTTGACTGCCTGCTCCGACCCTCGTGAGACTTAAAACCCGGGTATTGTGACCCGTCTCCGCCTGCGTCACTTTTTCATGGGAGCCTGGCACCGCCACCGACCAGCCGACGCACTACCACCCTCATCCAAGGCCAGAGAACGATTGCACACGCTACAAAATAATACTGTTTGTGGCTCACAGTGTTCTTTATTGTTTAACTGTGAGACCCACTTTAAAGTTGCAATTTTAGTGTTCGATTAATGTAATATGTGTGCTGTAGTTTCTTTCTCTTGGGAAAACATCACCGGTGTCGGTTTTTGGTGGGGTTTATTTGCCTATACTAACTTCTTATATTCTTATATACTAGAATTTCGAGTTAAATTATTCCCACAAAATATATTGAATTGAATGTCTATCTGAGATTCAAGTTTGAATAGTCTTGCACTGAGAGATATATTGTTCCTTACATATAAAGAGTTGGATACACATTGCTTGAGAATTTCATAGTTTAATGCTTGCATTTTATCATAATCCGTATTTTAAAATATGATTTTTAGAGGCCCACTTTCTGCTCAATGTACCTGAAATATCTACACCGAATTTCAGATTCACATGTATTACATGTGTTTTAGACTTATCTGGCGTGCACCACAAATATTGGTCAATCCATTGCAGCTCCAGGCCAAACAATCTTCCCATTTCAATTTGTGCACAATGATACATGAATAACAGAATTCTGAAGCTTTTATGCCTTCTTTTCATTCATTTCACATATGTAATGTAGCACATTTTCCATTACCCACCTACTTTTTAGTACATTCCATGTAATACTTTCAAATACTTTTCTATAATGCAACACACTTGCGAGTCTTTTCGCAAGCACACATCCTAGGATTTTACATACACACAGGGCCACATACACAGACTCACGCATGCCCACATTTACAGGCACATCTGCGCACACGCACGTGCACACAGACACACACAGGCACACACACATACACACAGTGGCGGCCCGTGCAGGTAAGTGCGGTGAGGCAGTGGGGCGGTGCAAGTGACAAACGACGGAATAGGGAAAATAAAATAAATAAATAAACAAAACCACTTACCTTGCACTCGCCGAATCGAGCGCAAGGTAAGTGGCTTTATTTATTTATTTATTTTCCCTATTCCGTCGTTTGTCACTCCCCCCCTCCCCACTGCCCCACCGCGTTTACCTGAACGGGCCGCGACTGCACACACAGAGAGTCGCTGAGCGATATGCAAGGGTTTCTAAACTTTAGAAACCACTGCCTTCACCAATCGATGCCCTTGCACACTGCAGTGATTGAAAGTTGTCATCCCAGTAGAGTGTGCAAGGCTCCGACTAGTATCTGGCTACGCTATTTCCTCATGCAAACTGCATCCTTGCATCCATTTTTGGATGCAAGGGGGCATTTTGCGCTAAGAAAATAGCGCCAAGTGCCCTCTCTGACCTGTTACGGAATTCCACTGAATCTGGTGGAAATATAATGTAATTCCGTGTGATTTGGCAGAATCAAACTCCGCGAATTCCGTTCACCCCTACCACAAGACTATTTATTCGCCTATTTTTCCTTTCTTTGTCTTCCTTCCTTCCATACCTGTGTTCATGCTCGTCAACAATATTTATTTGTCTTTTTTTTAACTTTCTTTTAATATTTATATTTAACGAAACACCATATTGCTCTGCCAGGAAACCCACAAAGTGGTTCCAAAAACACAGGAAATGAAAAAGAGGAGGGATACCTCCCAATCCTTTTACAACTGTAATTCACACTGATGATCACACCCCACTCCAATTAACTGAAACTACCTCAAAGAAACTGGAGCAAATGCATGCGACAGGTCCCTGAGACTGAGAGCACAATACTAGCTCAATAACTGGCAATAAATAACAATCACTAATAACCAATGTATTAGCCATTGACTTTGGGTTCGGAGTAGCATGCTACCCAACATAAAGTGCTTCAATGCCTCCCAGGGGTAGTATGCAAAAAGAACAAATGATGGACAGAATGCTGAACCAATCACACATTCATCCCCAGTGGGTTAAATCCATAGTTTTTTTGCTCGCCATGCCATTCCAGTTTAGACCCTGCCATATGTAAATCAGTCTCGACCCTGTTCCTCATGGGAACAGTCCAGCCCGAACTGCCAGGCCAGGTCCTCCCTGGACCAGAAACAAGCACCCTGAGACCGGTTTCAGGGTAACACCCCTCATCAGCCAGGCTAGCTTGAATCTGGGGTAGTAAGCACTATATAATAATAATTCCACATTTGTAAAGCATGAACGTATCACCCCTAAGGGTATCCAGGCGCTGGGGGGCCGCCAGGGAGATTAATTGAGCCAAAGTCACATGATGCTGAGCTGAGCTGCCTCTGGCGCTGGAGATCGAACCATGAGCCCCGCTCCGGAGTCAGCCTCTGTGGCCGCTGTGCCACACTAGTACAATACAATTCAAACACGCATAAGTGTGTATGTGAGCACACACTGCCATTTAGTGCCAGCTCCTTTTATAAGTACAAATCTGACTTTTGTGAACTGCACAAGGGGTTTTGCACTCGTAAAAAGGGACATTTTTCCGTGCAAGCTCAATTTACACATGCAAAAAGCTATTTGAACCGGCCCCAACTTTTTACTGCATTAAAATGACATGATTTAAGTTCCCATACCAACTATGTACTTTCTATTAGAAAAAATGTGCGCATATAATAAATAAGTGTTCGAAACAGCTCACAAAAAAAATAGCAATTCAGATGAAAGGCTAAATAAACGAATGTGCACAGCATTATTTTCATATTCGTGAAGGCTACCCTGAGACTCCATGTTCCAAATCTGGGTATTCCAATAAGAGCAAGGTGCATTCTGGGAGATGTAGTCCTGTTTATCATCAACCCTGCCAATCGGACTATATATAGTTCACTGCATTGTAGAAGAAAGTCAGGACTGGAATATTGTGGGCCCTGATGAAAGCCTCAGCTGGTCCCGTAACAGCATCGAACAAGAGTCTCATGAATGACGTCTGTGATGACATCAGCAGTAACATTAAACATGTGTGTGTTGTAACACAGGGTGCGTGGTAGTATGAGATCCGGTGCAGGATATTGTGGAAACAGCCAGCTTGCCAGTCACCAGCATCACTGTCCCAGATTCTCTGACTCTGGGCCCAAACAAAGTGAAACAAAGTTATCTCACAATGACCTTCAACGCCAAGGACGGGAGGGCAGTCGCTACCGGTGGGAAAAGGGAGCAGCGGCTGCGATAAGAAGGGGCTCATTCACACTCCTAAGCAAACCCGCCCTCATTTTTAGGGGATAAAGTCACACAACCTGCATGGCCAAAGGGAAAGGACACGTTCTGTTAAACAGGATAAGAATTCCGGGAAGTCGTTTCTGTAGAAAGTGATAATTATAAAATAACTGGGTTCAGACGTGTGAAAACCACAGCTGCAATTAGGGATTTACACTGATGCATAATAACGCTATATAAAAGGTACATTATCATTCCTTGAAGTACCTTAATTAAAACCAGATCTGCGTTTCTGCTCCCCGCCGCTCGCCTCTCTTGTATCCGTCTTGCACCCCGACAGTAGGTAACAACGTCTTGGTTTGTAGTTTGCTAATAGAAAGGTTGTGCCAGGGCATTTTATTTCTGTAATCCTCGCTGTCTACTTACTGAAGCAGAAGTTTTACACTGGGAAGGAGATCAATCAGTGTCTTCCCATCACAAGCAATTTAACGTCAGTGGTGCCTCTAAAAGTGATTTTTAGGGGGCACGAGCTGGGGCACAGACACAACTGGTGGGACCACTTGTAAAGAGTAAGCCTTCATAGAATATGTGAGCAGAGTTTACTTTTGAATTTGTGTGTGAAAACAAGCTTTTTTTATGAAGTAGTCGACTTTGTAAAATTTTTAAATATAGCTGACCGTACAATTTTTAAAACATAGCTGACAAGTGGCCAATTCTGGGATTTTAGCCAAGAGCACTTTTTATGCTGGGGTTTTGAGCCATGATGAAAGTGTTAAAAAAAAAACTACAAGCCTGCAATTCAACAAAAAAAAAAAAATAGATGTTGTACTACTGGGAAAGTTGAAAGTTATGAAATGCAAAATAAAAGTTAGTTTCTGGTGTTCTTGCTTTTTTCTTGTATGCAAGGAAGGGTTAACAGCCCAGTGGGAGAGAGGGCAGAGATGACTTCCAGATGCCATTGAACCTCTCACTGTTATTTGGATAATACTAACAGCCCTCAGAAAACCTGAAATGGGCTTCATTAACCAGAACAATGCAAGCCACAACAGTTAGATGTATCTACACTCAGACAGGAAGTATGATGTTCCGTGACCACTGTTCCCTAAGATTCTCTCTCTCTCTCTGTATAAGTATATATATCTATATATATATATATATATAAATATATATATATATAGATATATATATACAGTTTAAAACACGCATGCTTGGCTGGCTGTCGCATGACGGCCGGCCAAAGAGACATGCACATTATATATATATATATCTATATATAGATATATAGATATATATATATATATATATATATTAAGAGAGAGAGAATGTAACATAATTAATATAAATATAAATATTTATTTTACATTATATTAATTTTACATTTTTAATATTTAGATTTACTACTATGAAAAGCATAAACATGTGTATATATATTTTTTTATATAGCTATATCCATAGTATTACATATAAATATAAACACATTTCTATGCTTATTATACCAACTGACCCGTCCCGAACTTAGCATAAGGACGGGGCGGGGCCATTGCTGCAGAGTGGCAGCAGGAAGCTTTGTTCTCTCGAATTTAAAATGCGCATGTCTCTTTGGCCGGCTGTCTTGAGACAGCCAGGCATGCACATTTTAAACTTCTTAAACCCAGCTGTCTTAAGACAGCGGGGTTCGGGAAATCAAAGGCCTCCAGTGCTCTGGTGAGCGCTGATAGAGGCCGCTCCCACCAATCCTAGTGCTGCTCTCATGCTGCATGAGAGCAGCGCCAGGATTGGCTTGGGAGTTGAGAGCCTGTCTGCTTCCTGCCTTGAGGAGGACGTTGCGCTCAAGAAAAGGTAAGTTTTTTTTAAATTTTTTTATCTGACCCCCCGCCCCACCACCCCCGGGACATGCCAGACGCCATTGCAGTGAGCCCCATGATTCAAGCTCTCAGATGTCTCCATCTCATGGGCTGTGCGGTGTCCCACAAAGTCTCAGAGGTTGCTGTCAGTGTCCCCTCCCCCTGATCTACCCTCGTGGCCAGAGGGGAGTGGTAGGACGGAGGCATTATGTGCTAGCTGCCCCAGTCCTCTCATCCTGTGTGTGGGCTATATTCAAGGCCTCCCCAGAGTGATAGAACTGTGCACTCCGGTCACCTCCTAAGGGAGGGAAGAGGCTGCAGTGTGTACGGATGCAGATGCAGTGACAGATAATTTCAGGGGTTCCCTCCTCCAACAAGTGAGGCCAGAATAGAAACCCCATGGATGACCTGATATCAAGCAGTGATGGGCTGAAAGGAGATTGTAGCACTCCCTGCCAGAACTCTTGGTGGTCTCAATCAGGGACCATTAGCCACAGGGTCACCCTACCTGGGCAGATGCCTTCACCTCCTCAACGATCCTCTATGGGAGCAGGGTGCGTTCTCATCCCATTCTGTACTGCGAAGTGACCAAACATCACATGTAGTGCATTATAAAACTCCAAAATAATTAAATAAATAAATACTGTTCAGGCTCTTTTTAAGTATTGCCTGACAGCATAGTTGTCTGCAAGACCTACTGTTATGAATTCTTTAAAATATACATTAAATTGGCTTTGCTTCTCCCAGAGGAGTAATGCTCTCCCACCTCTTCCCATTAGATGGCTGGTGTATCATTCCGCCTCCTATTGAGTGCTTCAATTGGAATGCACAAGGGACTATTTTAATCACAAATGTACATTGACTTGTCACTCGTTACATTATTTATCTCAAAGATGCATTGTTTAGAAAAAGCAATTGTTTTTGTTTTGTTTTCGGCTGCAATAGGCTTTTCTTAAGTCAGGACTCATAGCGCAAGCCAGACCAATTGGCTTTGCCAAAGCTTAATTGTGTAGGACACTTTTCTCAGTGGTGAACGGGAAAGTGAAATGGTCTTTTGGTGCCATGCTACAACTCAGGAACGAGCTTCAAACCCATCACGTCTTGCATGCAAAGAGTTAACCAAGAAACAAATCTCATAGCGACTAACCACTATCATATAGGGGTGACTCAACGGCTCGGTGCCTACAACACAGCTTCTTAAATGGATCTGCCTTAGAAAACATGGTGCGTCAAAAAACCCAGCTGCGAGTGAATTGATTACAGATTTGACTCCGAAGGCTGTTTGAATCACTAGTCAACACATGCAGCCTCCGTTGATAACAATATAATCACAATGCCCACCACGTGACTGAGGCTTATCACTCATTTCACAAGCCTGGTGGCTGCTGCTAACCCTCAGTATACTGGGGGGTGGTGGGGTTTGAGATAGAGATCTCCTTAAGATTGTATTTATTATTACATTAGGATCTTGTTGTCAGGGGGACCTCTTCACATGCATCAACCACCATGAGGAGATATTGTATGCATCTGATACAGTTCAGGCCTTGCTCTAGGGAACAGTGCAAAACTTTACATATCATATTTTTACTGTAGCAATAACATCTCAACATAGTTTAATTACACCCATAGAGAAATACAATGCTCCTCGAGTTTGCTCAAGGCTAGCATAGTTTTGGTTGCTCTACCCATTACCTGTATATAAATATATATATATATATATATATATATATATATATATATATATATATATCTTCCAAAGGTTGCCCACAATTGAAAGCGCACACGATGACAGACAGACCTCAGCTACGCGGCAGAGTCTTTATTCGGCATACAGGCAAGCACATCAGGATATTTCAATCTTTCACCCAACGCGTTTCGGAGCTCCTGCTCCTTGCTCACGGGTGGCTCGTTTCCGTGCAGATACGTGGGGAATTAGTCTATGATTCGTTTAAATATCGCCCTCTGGGAATCGCTATAACAGGATGACAGGGAGGAGGACTATTATACTGGCCAACACACTGGAGGCTCTATCAAGAGCATGAAAAGAATGTTTTCAGGCAGAATCCATCGGGGTAATATTTGAACGTGGGGACTACAGGTCCCATGAAGCAATGAATTACACAAGCCCACCAGAGGGCGATATTTAAACGAATCATAGACTAATTCCCCACGTATCTGCACGGAAGCGAGCCACCCTTGAGCAAGGAGCAGGAGCTCAGACAGCGTTGGGTGAAAGATTGAAATATCCTGATCTGCTTGCCTGTATGCCGAATAAAGACTCTGCCGCGTAGCTGAGGTCTGTCTGTCATCGTGTGCGCTTTCAATTGTGGGCAACCTTTGGAAGATATATATATATATAGATGTATAATTTATGCAATACCTTCAAATTATTATAACTCGTGCCTTCTGGAATTCTAGTAGAGAGGTGTAGGTCCTGAGGTGTATGGGGAGGTCATTCCAGGATTTAGCCGCGAGATAGGAGAAGGAGCATCCACCACATTTGCTTCGCCAGATGCTGGAGGTGTGTGCAAGAGAGAGGGAGCCGGATCACAGGTGTCTGGAGTTCAGGCAGTGGTTGATGTAGGCTGGTCCTTGGTTGTGAAGGGCATTGAAGGTGTGGATCAGCATCTTCAATTGACATCTCTTCTGTATGGGGAGCCAGGTGAGTTTCTTGAGGTAAGGGGTGATGTGGGTCAGTTTGCAGAGGTCAAGGATGAGTCTGGCTGCTAACTACTGTATGGTTTGCAGTCTCTTCAGGAGGTGAGTTATGATTCCTGCGTAGACTGCGTTGCTATAGTCCAGGAGGCTAGTGACTAGGGCTTGAATGACGAATCATCTGGTGTGTTGATGGGGAGCCATTTGAAGATTTTCCAAAGCATGAGAAGAGTGAGGGTGCAGGCGGATGAGAATACATTGATCTGGGATTTCATGGTGAGTTTGTGGTGCACGAAAATGCAGAGGTTATGAGCATGGTCCATCAGTGTGGGTGAGGGTCCTAGTTCCGAGGGCCACCAGGAGTCGTTCCACGGGGAGGTGTTGTTTCCAAAGATCGGAACTTCCATTTTCTCTGTGTTGAGTTTCAGGCAGTTGTTTTTAATCCAGTCATCGACACTCGCCATACACCTGCGGAAGTGGTGGAGGGGTCTTCTGAGAGAAAGAGGATGAGCTGGCTGTTGTCTGCGTAAGATATGATGTTTAATCCATGAGCTACGACGATGTTGGCCAAGGGGCCATGTAGTTGTTGAACAGAGTGTGGCTGAGAGACAAGCCTTGAGGAACACCATAGATGATGTTCTAGGGTTTTGAGGTAAACGGAGGTAAGCAGACTCTCTGGGTTCTTCCCGTAAGAAAGGATGCGATCTACTTGAGGGCGTGGTGGGATTAGTGTTGAACGCTGCAGAAAGGTTGAGAAGGACCAGGGCCACGGTTTCTCCCCCGTCGAGAAGGGTTCTGATGCTGTTGGTGGCAGCGACCCAGGCTTTTTCGGTGCTGTGGTTGGTGCAGAATCTGGACTGGGAGGTGTCCAGAAGATGGTAGTTCTCCAGGTGTTCTGTGAGTTGAGGGTTGATGGCTTTTTCAAGGACTTTGGTGGAGAAGCGAAGCAAAGAGATGGGACAATAGTTTTTTAGGTCACTGGGGCTGGGAGACAGTTTCCTGAGAAGAGGTTTGACTTCTGTGTGTTTCCTTTCTTTCGGACAGGTGGCCATGGTGATGGAGGCATTGAAGAGGGTAGTGAGCATACTGCTGATCCTCTTGCTCCTGAGATTGAAGATGTGGTGGGGACAGGCTTCGTGGGGCTTCCTAAGTGGACAGAGTTCATGATAGCTGTGGTGTTCTGTGTGGTAAGCTGGTCCCAGGTGGTGAGTAGGTTGTTGGGGCTTGATTCTGTGGGAGCGAGGGGGCCAAAAGGGTCGGAAGGGTGGGCTGGTGTTCGAAATTCTTGTAGATGGTAGAGATCTTTTCATGGAAGACGTCCGCCAGGGTGTCATAAAGTTACTGGGAAGGGGTGATGATGTTTTCAGTGGCTGAGAGGTTGCAGAACTCTCTGACGATGTCGAAGAGTTCTTTGCTGTGGATGGACCTGGCTTTGATGCGGTTTGCCAGGGTGTTCTTTTTCGTTCCCTTCAGGAGCTGGTAGTATTGGTTGAGGACTGTCTTGAGGTGACTCTGTTTGCAGAATCCTTGCTGGTGCGCCATTTCCTTTCTAGTTGCTTGCAGTTGCATTTCACAGTTTTCAGCTCCATGGTGTACCATCTGGCCTGTTTGGTGGATCTTTTGCATTTGCTGAGCTTGATGGGGGCAACTTTGTCAGAGCAGTCTGTGATCCAGGAGGTGAAGTTCTTGATAGCCTGTTACAGGTTGGGTGCAGTGCCAGGGTGGGAAGTGTTGAGGGTGTCAGTCCACTGACTCTCAGACACTTTGCTACATCTGTGATGATGGTTGCTGAGTGGCTCAAAGGTGGCGCTGGGGGGGTCTGGTGATGATGAAGTGGACAATGGCGTGGTATGTCCAGGTGAGCTCAGTGGCATGAGTGTACTTGACTCTGTCGCTGGCCGTGAAGATGGGGTCAAGCGTGTGCCCTGCATTGCGTGTGGGGCTAGTGACTAGTTGGGTGAGGCCAATGTTGTTCATGCTTTCGAGGAAGCTGGCAGTGTTGGTGTTGTTGAAGTCATCGAGGTGGAAATTGAGGTCTCTGAGGAAGATGTAGTCTTTGGAGTATATGGCGAATGGGGCAATGAAGTCAGGAAGGGCATTGCAGAAGCTGGAGGCTAGTCCTGGAGGTCTGTAGGCAGGTCTGTATGGTGGATTTGCCAACTATTTGGAAATAAAATTTGAGATGTTCCATAATTGGGGGGATGTCATCTGCAGTGGTATTGCAGTGAATGTTTTCTTTGTGGATGATGGCGATCCCACCTCCATGTTTGTTAATGCGGTCCCAGTGTGAGGAGGGTGATGATTTTTCAGATCTCTGGGGCATGCTTGTAGAGTGATCATGTGTTAAGGAGGAGGCAGTCAAGTTGCTCTGAAGCAGTCGTGCACGCGTGGTGGTTGTGTGTGCGGGTGCGCTGGTTTTGCAGGAGAAGAGACTGTACCGGCAGGCAAAAGGTCCTACCATTGATCGTGGAGAAGTGTGGCAGCATTTGTTGTTGCGGGGTCTCGAGTCCATTGCTCGTAGCTCAGTGGCGGTGTATCTGTGTGAGGCGGGAGAACCCGGGTTTGAAATCTTAGAATTTACTGTCGTCGAGTGCAGTGTCATTAAGTGCAGTGTGGTACAGAAGAGTGGAAGAGGGTGTTGCAAAGTGTACTGTCATAGAGTATAGTCTCATAGAGTGGAGTAAAGTGGAGTGGAGTGTTGTGCAGTGGAGTGCAGTACAGTGGAGTGAAGTACAGTAGAACAGAGTACAGTGGAGTGGCAAAGAGTGGAGTAGCATACAGTGTAGTGTGGTAAAGTGTAATAGTATACAGTGGAATAGTGTAGAGTGCAGTGGCGCAGAGTGGACCTGCATACATTGGAGTGAGGTACAGGAAGTGGCATACAGTACAATAGAGTAGAGTGGCGTAGAGTGGAACAGAGTATGGTGGAGTAATATACAGCGGAGTGGCTTAGAATGGAGTGGCATGGAGTGGAGTGGCGTAGAGTAGAGTGAGGTACAATAGAGTGGCGTAGAGTGCAGTGGCGTACAGTGGAGTGGCATACAGTGAAATACCATATATCAGAGTGATGCAGAGTGGTGTGCCATACAGTGGACTGGCACAGAATTGAGCAGCATAGAGTGGAGCTGCGTACAGTGGAATAGTGCAAAATGGATTGGCGTACAGTGTAGAGGTGTACAGTACAGTACAGTGGTGTACAGTGAAGTGTGTTAGAGTGGAGTGGCTAACAGTGGAATAGTGTAGAGTGGAGTAGCATAGAGTGGAGTGTTGTAGAGTGGACTAGCATAGAGTGGAGTGAGGTACAGTATAGTGTGTGCATTGGAATAGTGTAGAGTGGAGTGACGTACAGTGTAGTGACGTACTGTGGAGTGTTGCAGAGTGGAGTACTGTAGAGTGCAGTGTTGTAAAGTGGAGCGGGTGGAATAGATTGGGGTAGACTATTGTGGCGTTCAGTGTAATAGCATATCGAGGTGTGTCGTACAGTGGAGTGTCATAGAGTGTAATGGCATAGAGTGGAATGGCGTATAGTGGAGTGGCGTATATTGGAGTGGCATAGAGTTGATTGGTGTAGAATGAATCAGGGTAGAGTAGAGTGGCATGGAGTGCAGTGGTGTTTGTTCAGTGGAGTGGCGTACACTGAAATACCATATATTAGAGTGGCGTACAGTGTAGTGGTGTACAGTGGAGTGACATTGAATGGAATAGGGTGCAGAGACAGAATATCGAGTAAAAAATATCGAGGTGCACAAATATCGAGCCATTAATATCATGGTTCAGAAATATTGACAGCAAGAATATTGTGGTCAAGAATATCGACTTACGGTAAGTAATATTGATTTTAAAAATATCGAAGTGTTTAATATCGTTTACAAAAATATAGTTGTTAAAAATATCGTTTTTTAATTAATGTTATGTATTTTAGTATATATTTTATATGCGTCATGCAGAAAGGAAGTGGAGAAATAAATATTCACCTGATGACAAAAGCTCTTACCTAGAAGTACGCGGAACTTATAAAAAGGCTATATTGGCTACCAAGACCAAATACTTCTCGTCCAAAATCATCAACTCCACAAACCGCTCCAAAGACATCTTTTCAATCATTAATGAACTATGCAACCCGGATAGAGTAACAGTAAAACCCACTCCCTCTCAATCCCTATGCGATTCTTTAAATAATTTTTTCATTGAAAAAATCAAAACCATTAAAACAAGCATCCCCAGCTGCCCGAGTCCTGCATGTCCTATAAAATCTAAGAACTCACACAGGTTGGAACAATTTCCAATAATAAACCAAGAAACATTCACAGACCTACTAGCAAAAGTTAAATCTGGATCTCCAAGGGACTGCTGTCCCCCCTGGATCCTGAAGGAAGCATTTACTGCTTGCCCAAGTCCAGCCGTGACCCTCCTAAACGAGTCATTGCTTCAGGGTCAGGTACCGGAGTCCTTTAAGGAGGCCATTATCATACCCCTTCTAAAAAAGCCAGGAGCTGACCCAAAAACCCCAGCTAACTACCGACCGATCTCACTGCTCCCTTATCTAGCTAAACTGCTCGAAGCCCATGTAGCCAAAAGCCTATCCGCCTTTTTGGAGCAATCTGAATACCTAGATGCACATCAAGCAGGTTTCCGCCCAGCTCACTCCACAGAATCAGTGATACTATCAGTATTGGATACTCTGAGAGAAAAGGCGGACAAAGGTCTCCCCCAAGCCCTGGTGCTATTGGATCTCTCCGCTACCTTTGACACGGTCGACCATAACATCTTGATCGACCGTGTCAGGGATGCGGGTATCGAAGGAGCAGCCCTTGAATGGACGAGATCCTTCCTAACAAACCGATCTCAGGCAGTCCATCTTGGCGGTTTTACGACCCCCATGATTAAAACTACCTGTGGAGTCCCCCAGGGATCCTCACTTTCCCCTCACTTATTCAACCTATATCTTCTCCCCCTGATCCACGCATTAAAAGAAAGGAATATTCAAACCTTCAAATATGCAGATGATTTCCAATTAGTACTCCCTATCAATAACTCCCCGGCCTCCATCCACGAATGCCAGTCGACAATGCTGTTCATCCGTGACTGGATGTACAGCAACCAACTGAAATTGAACCCAGATAAAACAGAACTGATCCTCACGGGAGGCTCACTTAACCCCTGGAGTTCCCAGTTCTGGCCTAAAGAACTGGGACAACCCCCGACCCCATCCAATCATGCCAAACCCTGGGAGTCATAGTCAATAATGACCTCACCATGAAAACCCAAATAGGATCTGTAATTTCTACCTGCTTCTTCCAATTAAGGAAAATAAAGAAAATCAGCAGGTTCCTAACTCAGGAAGCAAAACTGCAGGCAGTCCTCGCCATGGTGATCTCACATATTGACTATGCTAACTCCTTATACTTTGGCATCCCGGCCTATCTCATCCACCGTCTCCAACTGATACAGAACCAGGCGGCCAGACTGATTCTGCAGGAAAACAAACGCCAACACGTCTCCCCCCTTCTGAAGAAACTACATTGGCTCCCTATATCACAGAGATGCGCCTTCAAGACGGGATGCATCATCTTTAAATCCTTGAATGGCAGAAACCCCAAATTCATTAACAGCCTGATTAACAGATATAATCCAACCCGCAACCTGAGATCCGCCCACATGCACCTCCTGACAACACCCTCCTTTAAACAGAAACGATTTGGCGGATCCAGGTTCTCCATACTGGGCCCAAGATACTGGAACTCTATGCCCCTAGAGATCAGATCTTGCACAGACCTCATGACCTTCCGCAAACTTCAAAAAACATGGCTCTTTAAACAGGCATTCGCGTAATCACTCGAACAAACTTTCACCCATCACCTTCCCGAGCAGCGCCAAGAAACCAATCCGGTGTACGAGCGCTATATAAATTAGGCATAACATAACACATAACATGTATGTGATGTATGTTTATTTGTATAAGAATTGTTTGTATTTGTAATATATGTGCTAAAGTTTTTGTAGTTATTAATTTTTTTTATTTGAATTTTGCGTTTTTAGTTCCGCAGCAGGTTGTGGGTTTATAGGGGGATAGGGTGGGAAGTAATTTATTTATATTACATTTATTGATTATTTTTTTGGTATTAATATTGGTTTAATTGAGATGTTATAGTGTTAAATGTGTAAAGTAATTTATTATTAATTAATTAATAATTAGTTGTTAATTAATTTTAATTAATTAATTGGTAATTAATTATGGTAATTGTGTAATTAATTTTAGGTGTGTGTTGTGGTGTTTATAGGTGTAAAGGGTGGGAAGTAATTTATTTTTAATTTATGAATTAATAATTGGTTGTTAATTAATTTTAATTAATTAATTGGTAATTAATTATGGTAATTGTGTAATTAATTTTAGGTGTGTGTTGTGGTGTTTATAGGAGTAAAGGGTGGGAAGTAATTTGTATTTAATTAATTCATATATAGTTGTTAATTAATGTTAATTATTTGGTATTTATTTTGGGTATTTGCTTATTTTTTTGTGTGCTGTTTTTTCATTTGTAGGAGTAAAGGGTGGGTATTAATGACATTTTAATTACTTTATTATTAGTTGTTAATAGTAATAGTTTTTAATTTAAAAATAAGTTTTAATTGTGTTTTATTATTTTATAGTTTAATTTAGGTGTGTGTTGTGGATATTATAGTGTTAATGTGTGTGTAGTCAATTAATGTTTATTAGTTTTCTTTTATTAATAATATATTTTTATTGATTATTAATTATGTTAATTATGGAAGAAAATGTCATTAAAAATGTTGAAGTGTTTTGTTATTGGTGTGGTGTTATAGGGTAGGAAATAAAATAAATACATTTATGTATTAATTAATTTGTTTGTAAATATTTTCTAGTTCAAAAGAATTATTTTTTATAAATGTATTTATTATTTTATTTTATATATTATTTGTAGGTTTTTGTTATATGTAAATAATATTATAATATGTTTTCTTTTTATATATTTAATATATTTGATTTTTCATTTTTTAAATATTGTTTATTTATTTTTATGATTTAAAAAAATGTTTAATGTTTCTTATTTTTGTTTTAACTGTTTGAGTGTGAATAGTAATTTTTGTCTCTCCGCTATCCAACACTTTCCCTAATGTTGCACTCACTGGAGTGGGAATAGTAATTTTTACCGCCCGGCTATCCAACACTTATCCTACTGTTGCACTCACTGAAGTGGGTATAGTAATTTTTACCCCTCCGTTATCCAACACTTTCCCTACTGTTGCACTCTTTGGAGTGGGAATAGTAATTTTTACCCCTCCGCTATCCAACACTTTCCCTACTGTTGCACTCTTTGGAGTGGGAATAGTAATTTTTCCCCTCCGCTATCCAACACTTTTCCTACTGTTGCTCTCACTGGAGTGGGGATAGTAATTTTTACCCCTCCACTATCCAACACTTTCCCTACTGTTGCACTCAGTGGAGTTGAAATAGTAAATTTAATTCCTCCGCTATCCAACACTTACCCTACTATTGCACTCAGTGGAGTGGGAATAGTTATTTTTAAGGGAAAACAGAGGGTAAGCAGTTCCTAGGAGAGAGAGAGAGGATTCAGGTCTTTCTGAAAAGTGCCCTCACACACCCCGAAGGATGTCATGCTTCATCATTGGGCCTGCTCCTCGTTGGGCCGGCGCTGCAATGCCCGACGGGCACCCGCGAAGGGGCTCTTTGGCAGAGATCTTTTGTTGATGAAGCTGTAGGGTGAGTGCGGGTGTGTGGGCTAGGTAGTGCAGTGAGTGTGAAAATTAAAATAGGTCTAGAGCAACCCTGTCTAATACTTTTATTCCAAGGGGGCACTAGCCTAACTAAAAGAAGTGAGCCCCGACCGGATGTAATGATCCTGCAGGGCTTGTATGGTGCATAGGGTCGACATGTTTCTTGCCAAGAGTAGCCCCTAATGGGTCTGTTGGCACTTCATTAGGACTGTGGTAGAAGGTTTGATTATACTCTAGCACTACCTCAATGCTGGTTCTAGGATTCGTTTCATTGGATAGTAACCAGCTTTGCAGTGAGAAAACAGGGTCCAATTTGGCCCAGAGAATTGAGACCTGAGAGAAAGGGAAAGGGAGGGAGATAAAAACAAGAACAACCATAGGTCAGTTAGGGAGGTTCTAATGCAAAGGTCAGATTGCATGTAATCACATGCTGAGTGATGTAGTGTGTAGTATCACCACGGTAAGTGAGACAGTGAGTATCTAGTTATCAAGGTGTTCGTAGAGCGTGCCTAATTACTAACTACCAGACAGTGCTTGTACTAATGACTAAACTTTCAAACTTGGGGTGTTGGTTGCACCGATGGTGGTCTAGTGTGCTATGACCGTAAGGGTGCTGTAGGTAATTGGTGTTACCATAGTACGACGCTCCATGCTCAAATTTGAAAATGCCATAGCGTACATTATATCCCTGTGCAGTGAGGGCCCTCGCGATTTTTCAGGGAACACACAGACAACCGTGACAGACACACAAATATGAGGCAGTAAAGCTTAAAATTGCGGCGAATTGGACTAAAAATTGCATTCGAACACCCGGACTAGGAGTATCGTCTGTGTACATCTTAGAAAAAAGTGTACAGTGGCCCGATACCAGAGTATCGAGTAACCCAACTAACGGCGTGGTGATAATCCATAGGTCGTGGTGATCATGGCAGAAAGTGATCGACAGCACGGGATCGCACCCCGGTATAGCACTTCGTGTATACTTGTGGACTCACCCCTAGGCAAGTCGGTCTGTGCTGACGGGGGTAACAGAGCACTTTGTTGCTCTGATCTGTAACAAAATTAAATACGCGTTACTGATGGTCCAGCGTATTCCTTACCGGTAACGTTGATTGCGATCAAGCGGCTTGTCCTGTAAGGATCAGTCATACTTACAGCAAGGAGGCGTAGCAACTAGCTCTGGTCCTACCCTGACTCTGGTCCCCCTAGTGAATACTTCCGGGTATGTGGTATATGTGACGCTGTTGGATGATACGTTTGTGCGTCGTGAGTCTAGACCGCTAACTAATGTGGCCATCTTTGTTGAGGATATTATTGACAATTTTTAAAATAAACAGCGCTCAAAGCCGGCAGGTTGCGTGCGAGCCGGGGTTCGTGTTAAATGTTATTATGGGCTAAATTGTGAATAGTTCATGAGCGTATGCTTATGGGTGTCGCCACTAGGAACCAAGTTGGAAACCAAATATACAGATTGATGAGAAGCACGGTAGATACACGTGCAAAAATCTAGAGTTCAGGCATACTTGCTAAGCAGATGTTTGCGGCATCAAGGGAGCTATATAGTCGTCAGTTGACATTACTGCTGAAAATACATATAGCGACCACATATGTATACGCAGGCACGGTGGCTTTACAATATGGGCTGCCGCATAATGCACAGGGTATGCATGCAATTTCAAGTGCGTTGTCCATGAGTCTAAGGTAGTGACACTGTAAATGTTAGGTATGAGGGCTTGATAACGGGGGCAAGACACAGAGGGTATAGATGTGGTGGTTATCCAGGTCGGTTCAACTCCGCCCATGGCATGTCATCATTAAGACCCCTGGTATGTGTGGAAAGTTTAAAGACCCAGTTTTGTTCTTTCCTAAACAAAGCCTCTTTTGATATTTGAGGGTGGGCTTCCAAAAGGGTCCACTGTAGATCATTGGTAGTATGGTCGTATTCTGCAAAATGAGCACACATTTTTGTGTTCGTCTTCTTGCATCTTATATTGCTTCTGTGCTCAGTAATTCTGTTTTTTACAGGGCGAGTAGTCATGCCTACGTATTGAAGCTGGCATGGGCAAGTGATAAGATATATGCAATTTCGTGTGTTACAGTTTGTATGTTTATTTTGTGTCCACTTAAGGGTGTTAGTCAGTGTGACTGTTTTAGTTGCATTCGTCAATGGACAGACTACACACTGTCCACAAGGAAAGTGGCCGGTGACAGGGGGTAAATTCCACAGTGCATTCTGCGTTGGAGGTGTCTTTTTTCTAGGCCTGGTGCCGATCAACAAATCTTTTATATTTGCAGTTTTTTTAAGCGCAAACCTTGGTGGGCTTGGGGCATGGTCACCTATCTGGAGGATTCTCCAATGTTTCCTTATAACCCGTCTGATCATGTTAGATTCAGGTGTAAAGGTGGTTACACATGTCATATGTTCAGTATTAGTTTTTGGTTGTGTTTCGAGTAATGTCTCTCTATTGGTATTACGGGCTCTCTTCTGGGCAGTTTTTATTTTGGTCATTGGGTATTGCCGTTTAACCAGATGATTGGTCAGTTCTGATGCCTGTGATTTAAAGTCCTCCAGGATACTACAGTTACGTCTAATTCGCAAGAACTGCCCATAGGTGAGGTTTTCCCGTAGGGCTTTTGGGTGGAAGCTATTGAATAGAATGGGACTGTGACTGTCTGTGGGTTTTTTGAAAGTTTTTGTCTCCAATCTGTTGGAGGTAAGTCTGATCATTAGGTCCAAGAAATGTAGTTCACGGTCTGATGTGTTGGCCATGAACCTGAGGTAGGGATTGAGGCCATTAACCTAGGAGACAAAGGCGGGGATGAGATCAGTATCGCCTTTCCAAAACACCAGTATGTCGTCAATATAGCAATGCCACAAGGTGACATTGTCCCTGTAGGGGTTGGTGTTGGTGAGGACATGCTTCACCTCAAAGTCTGACATGTAAAGACATGCCAGGCTAGGGGCGAAGGTGCTGCCCATCGATGTCCCCTGGGTCTGATGGTAGAGACGGTCCTCAAACTGGAAGAAATTCTCTGTTAAGGCAATATTAGCGCACTCCATAATAAAGCTTATGGGAGTTGTAGATGTCCAGACAGTGGCTCTTAGGGTCTCCTCTACAACCTCCAGTGTTATTAGTTGAGGGATATTTGTATAGAGGGCTTCGATGTCAAGGGTGACTATGACGTCTGGCTGTATGCCCTCCAGGTTGGTGGCCTCAATCAGGTTCAAAACATCTCTTGTGTCTTGGAGGAATGTAGGGGTTTCCTTGACCAATGGTCGGAAGAAGTGGTCACAAAATTTTGATAGTGGTTCTAGGATTGACCCTATGCCCGAAACAATGGGCCTTCGTGGTGGTGGTCGTGTTCCCTTGTGTATCTTAGGGAGGATGTAAAAGTAGGGGAGTCTTGGATTGTCATTGATGAGGAATTCAGCCTCATTCTTTGTAATCCATCCCTGGTTCAGCGCGAAGGTCACCAGTGATTTTATCCATGTCATCAGACGTGTTGTTGGGTCCTCCGGGAGGGGGGTGTAATATCTTCCATCATGGAGTTGGCGTAGACATTCCGTTCTGTAGTCAGTAGTTGACGTAATCGCAATGGCACCTCCCTTGTCAGCTTCTTTGATGGTAATAGCGGAGTCATTAGCCAAGTTTCGAATGGCCTCATTTTCCAGTCTGGATGTGTTATGGAATCCTGCATTTGTGCGTTTGTCTGAGATTTCTTTTAGGACTGCCTTTTCGAAAGTGAGGATCTCTGGTGGTACCATGCTAGCATTAGGAGTAAAGGTGGATGGTTTTCGTAGGCCTGAGTCCACCGGTGGAGATTCAGTTTGATTGGCAAAGAATGCTTTTAGCCGTACTTTTCTGAAAAAATTGTGGAGTTCGCAGTTGGTTCTAAACTTGTCAGTTTTTGGGGTGGGGACAAAACCCAAACCTCTTTTTAAGACTGTCGTTTCCACATCATTGAGATGTCTCTCAGAGAGGTTAACAATTAACTTCTCTTCCCTGTGTTGCTCCTCAGCTCCCTGTGCTGTTGTTGGGATTGGTCCTGCCACTGCACCTGCTTCTGTTGGTTGAAGCCGCCTCTTCTTTTTCTGCCTCTCCCTCTGCCCCAGCCTCTGCCTAAAAAAGGGGGTGGTTGGAAGGGGGCGAACGGTGGCTGTTGGCCTTGCGGAAAACTCGGGTATTGCCACATTGGTGGTCCTTGGTAGGGGGGCATTCCATATCCGTACATCGGGCTCACTGGTCCTCGCTGTTGTGAGTTGTTGTCCCCCACAGGTGTCAGTGCTCGAATTGCTGCTGCTTGAGAAGTTCCTTCTTCGGGAGACATGACTGTCATCCGACGAGTTGTCATCCACTGATTGGCAGTAATCCTCCTTGAGGTAGGGATAGATTTTCTCCTTGCTGAATTTGGAGATGTCCCTCTGCAGTTTTTTTATTTTGTCTCATCAAGTATTCTTTGTTCTCCGCTATCTCGCTGTTGATTTCTGCCAGTTTAGTTTTGAACGACGTGATGGTGATGCTGGCTTTTAGGGCTCCTTCTGCCACCATGATTTTTTTAATGAGATCATCAGCTAGACGTTTGGCTGTTTTTATAACCAGTACCAGCCAGTCCCTGGTGCACTTCCAAGCAACTAGGGACCATTCCTCCTTGAATTGTTTGTCTTCTAGGAATATCCTTGATGTGTTAGTCACAATGAGACCGTTGGGAGCTATATTTGCTCGCAAATATTCGGTCATTATGGCACCATGCATAATGATTTTCATTAAGTTGTCTCTTCCTTGTAGTGATGGCATTCCAATCACTACCTTGACTGCTGGAAGATGCTCCTCCGTCTGCGTCTAGCAGTGAGGGAGTCCTGAGTATTTCTGAAACTAGATCATCACTGAAAGATAAACCTTGGTTGTTCTCCATGATGCAACTAAACATAATTTTGGGTTAGGGAAACTGAGAGCACGAAGAGTTGCTCACGTAGTTTTGGGGAAAATTCTGTCCAAAACTAAGTCAATAAGGAGTGGGTTCCATGGCTGAGCCGCCGTGTAGTATCGTCTTTTTAACAAAAGGAACCGGGAGCTTTATAAACAGGTCCTGCATACAGGCTCCTAGGTAATATGAGAAAACAGAGGGTATGCAGTTCCTAGGAGTGAGAGAGGATTCAGGTCTTTCTAAAAAGTGCCCACACACCCCGAAGGATGTCATGCTTCATCATTGGGCCTGCTCCTCGTCGGGCCGGCGCTGCAATGCCCGACGGGCACCCACGAAGGGGCTCTTTGGCGGAGATCTTTTGTTGATGAAGCCGTAGGGTGAGTGGGCTAGGTAGTGCAGTGAGTGTGAAAATTAAAATAGGTCTAGAGCAACCCTGTCTAATACTTTTATTCCAAGGGGGCACTAGCCTAACTAAAAGAAGTGAGCCCCGACTGGATGTAATGATCCTACAGGGCTTGTGTGGTGCATAGGGTCGACATGTTTCATGTCAAGAGTAGCCCCTAACGGGTCTGGTGGCACTTCATCAGGACTGTTATTTTTACCCCTTTGCTATCCAACACTTTCCCTACTGTTTCACTGATTGTATTGTGAAATTTAAGTTAAAATATTTTTTAATAGTTTAATGTTTTAATTTATTATAGATGTTTGTTTTTTTATATTTTAAATAATTTATGTATATTGTTATTTTGTATATTATTTTAAACTTTTAACATAAATTAAAAATAATAGTTTATTAATTGTTTTAAAGTAAATATAGGTATAAATTATTATGTTTGTGTGTTTATTTTTTTATTAAGTTTATTTGTTATATTTTATTAACATGTATATTAAATTTATTTTATTTAGTTAAATTATATTTAATATTTAATATATATTATTTTATATTTATATAAAAGTTGATATTTTATACATCTATATTTTTTTACATTGATATTTTTTAGTCGATATTTTTGTACTTACCTGTTTAAGTATAGGAGTCGATATTTTTGTTGTCTATATTTTTTACATCAATGTTTTTTACATTGATGTTGTGTCAGTGAACCGTGGAATAGCTTAGAGTGGAGTGCCGTACAGTGGAGTTGCGTACAGTGGAATAGTGCAAAATGGATTGGCGTACAGTGCAGTGGCATACAGCGGAGTGTGTTAGAGTGGAGTGGCATACAGTGGAATAGCGTAGAGTGGAGTGGCATACAGTGGAGTGTTGTAGAGAGGACTGGCATATAGTGGAGTGAAGTACAGTGGAGTGGCGTACATTGAAATTGTGCAGAGTGGAATGACGTACAATGGAGTGCCCTATACTGGAGTGGTGTACGGTGTAATAGTGTACACTGGATTCGGGCAGAGTGGAGTGACATAGAGTAGATAGGTTTAGGTTTAGAGTGTAATTGCGTGTAATGGAGTGGCATTCATTGGAGTAGTGTAAGGTAGAGTGGCTGAAAGTGGAGTGCAATACAGTGTAGTGGCGTACCATGGAGTGTTGTAGAGTAGAGTACCGTCGAGTGTAGTGTTGTAGACAGTCGCGCCTGTTACCTGGAAGCAACAGTGGGGCGGGAGGGGGGAAGGGGTGGGGGGATGGGTATTGAGTTAAAAAGGAATCACTTACCTCCCATTGCCGCCTCTCCTGCGTCCTCTTCCTGGCTTCTTGGGAGAAACAGGAAACAGGAAGCACCATGGGCTCCCATGTTCCCCACAGCCAATCACAATGCTGCAATGCAGCATTGTGATTGGTCTGAGCGCCGTGATACGGCACTCAGCCAGGTGTGGAGGGTGGGCAGGTTCTCCATGCAGGCTGTAATGCAGCCTGCATGGAGAATAGGGAAAGTGCGCATGACTATTTTGGGCGGCCCGAGAGGACCGACCAAACAGTCATTGCGCACTTAGGAGGGTTGTACCACTCCTCCCCTGCTCTGCAGCCCTGCCCGCCCCCTCACGCAAGCTGCCGCAGCAGGAAGTCTTAATAAAATGATAATAACATTGGTTAATATCATTTTATTTGTTCCTTTCTTTTGCTGCTTCAAGTCAGTGGGGCGATGCTCCTCCGCCTTTGCGCAGGAGCTGCCATTGGTTGTAGAGTGGATCAGGGTAGAATAAAGTGGGGTATACTATAGTGGTGTACAGTGTAATAGCAGACTGAGGAGTGGCATACAGTGGAATGCTGTAAAGTGGAGTGGCATACAGTGGAATAGCATAGAGTAGAGTGGCATACAATGTAGTGCTGTAGAATGGAGTGATGTACAGTGTAATAGCATACATTGATTGTCATACACTGGAGTGGCATATAGTGGAGTGGCATACAGTGGAGTGCCAAAACGTGCAGTGCCGTACAGAGGAATGGCATACAGTGCAGGGGTGTACACTGCAATGGAGTACAGTGGGGTATCATAGAGTGGAATAACGTGGAGTGTAGTGACGTAGAGTGGAGTTATGTACATTGGAATAGAGTTGAGTGTGTAGCGTACAGTGGAAGGGCGTTTAATTTAGTGGCATACACTGGAGTGTCATAAAATGGAGTGGCGTAGAGTTTAATAGTGTACAGTGTAGTGAAGTGGCATAGAGTGGAGTGTGGTAGAGTGGAGTAATGACAGTGGATTAGCGTAGAATGGAGTGGCGTACAGTGGAGTGATGTAGAGGGGAGTGGCATAGAGTGTAATAGCACAGAGTGGAGGGTCATACAATATAGTGGCGTAAAGTGGAGTGTGGTAATTGAAACAGTCATAGCGTGAGTGTTTTAAAGGATGTAGATGTAATGTGGCACGAAAATAGATTATTTGGTGTAAATGGTAATTTGTATGTGTGAATAATGTAAGTTGTGTTAAAGTTATATTCTTTAAAATACTTAGTTATATATTGTGCTGTGGTATACCGTGGTAAGTTCGCGGTATACCGCAGTACATGCACATGATAAGGCAGTATGTGATTGGCTAATGGCTGTGTTTAACAAACGTAAAACTGAGCCATGTCTTTTTCAGCACATTTTGTCTGCGTTCTCTGTTTCCCTGCATTCTGTGTTAGGGTCTTAGATCTAGTAGGTTTTATTGTTTTGTTTTTATTGTTGTTCCCTACCTATTACTACTTTATTAATGTGTTAATAGGGAGAGAAATGTATTTATAATTTTCTATATATTTTTACAGCAGTAGTGCAGTAATTTGTAGATATTACCACAGTACTCCGTAGACTTTAAGTGAAGATTTAAATATGTTAAAAATTGAAAATACACTGAAGTACACTACATTTGTAAAATGTAGGGTACTAGAGTATATTTCTAATTTTTTAAATTCATTTTTGGTACTCAAGTAGTTACAAGGCAGTACTGCGGTACTCGTACATTTTTGTTAAAAAATATACAGAAAATTAAAAATACTTCTCCCTACCTATTACTACTTTTACAAAGTGATTATAGGTAAAGGAATATTATCAAACCTAATACTTGCCTACATCCAAGGGCAAAACGCAGAACACAGGCACAGTGTACCTAAAAACAGCACAGCTGCCTTTACCTTTGGTATAGGCAGTCATTATCCAATCACATAATGACTTGCCATTGCTATGTACCGCAAAATACCTCGAAATTTCATGAACATACAGCAACAACAGATATCACTAAGTTAAAATGCCTTATAACATAGAAAATACTTGCCCTACTTATTTGTAGTACCCAAAACAATCATCTGCGCACCATAATGTCTAATCCTGTCAAATTTCATTGGAATCCGTTTAGCCGTTTTCGCGCTACTCGAGATACAAAAGTCAATGGAAAATGCATTGGTGGAAAAACTCCTTTTTGGACCGCCCTTTTATCTTTGCACTCCCTTGACAAAAATACCATGAAACTTTGCATCATCTGCATCATCTGCCAATGTAGAAGGAAGAATCAGTCTACAAGGTTTTGTGGGGATTTGTCAGACAGGCATAATGTTATTAATGGTGAAAAATCAGAGGAATTCCTATCTCTGGTAACCCTAACTATAACTACAGAGTGGTTATTGCCACTTTGTAATATATGGCTTCGCAGTTTGCAAAGCTGATCAAATGTAATCAACATTATCAAAGAAAATTGGTCTTGCTCTTTGCAAGTGCTTGTTGATATTGGCTTTGCCAATACAGTGTCATGTGGCGGCCATCTTGGAAGTATAGATGTTATTGTACCATGATAGCCTCAGCTGCTGCTATTGACTTTGCTTATACCTGTAACCAACAAACGATGGCAAGGGGTGATTGATAAGCTTTGCCAATGCTTAAAAATGCATGCCTGTGTAGAAAGAAATGGAACTATGAATAGTTAAATTGTGTTCCAGGCACTGGCAGAGCCAGTGGCAGGTGGTCATCTTGGAATGTTATTCTTTTTTTTATACTTTTAAGATGGCCACCATATTAGATGTACGTGCAAAATTAGCTTTACCCATGCTGGTGTATATCTGCAAGCAATGTCAAAGTCAATATCGGCAACAGCAGGTGGTGGGCAATAAGTAGGGAGCGATCAGTGAGGAGTGAAGATCGAAAGAAACAAACAGACCTGCAGAAGTGCTCAGTGTTGGCAGGAGAGAGTAATATGTAGGCAAAAGAAAGAAAGTTGACTGGGTGGACGGATGGGAGGCTGGGGGAGGGATAGAGGGAAAGAAAGAACTCACAAGCCATATATAGAGAGATAGAGAGAGAGGAATGAACGTGACATGCACCCGTATAAAATGATAAATCTCAAATAGCACAGAAAAAAGCCAAATGAAGAACTCATTTATGATGTCACAAGTAGAAAGATACACTCAAACAATTAAAAATCATAGTGAAATGTAAATGCTCCAGGGGTGGGACAAACACAATGATAGGGAGGAAAGCCATTGCAATAGACAAGGGGCCAGTGGCGGCTGGTGGATTTAGAAAGTGGTAGGCCGAAAATGTTGTACCCTAATGTAATAAGCGAGTGAGCGAAGCGAGCGAGCCCGAATTGCAAAAGGAGGGTGCGGGGGGTTCTCCCCCCGCAAGAACATTTTGAAAAAACTGGATTCAAATGGTGGGTTTTACACCACATATTTACTGCAAATTGTTGAAAAAAGGGGGATCCAAATATAGCATTTTGAAGCTAAAAAAGATAGTAAACAGTGAAACGCTTGTTTGAAGAGCACTGTTTTTAAGTGTTTCCTAAACCGAATAAAATTACCTACGTGGCGTAAGTGATCTGGGAGAGAGTTCCATAGGACAGGAACTTGTACCGAGAAGCTACAGCCTCCTTTACTTTTCTTTACCAATCTGATTAGGGATGTATTTCTTGACTCTCCTGTCCACAAAGCAAGGAGCCATGCCATTCAGGACCTTAATGCGGATACAGCAGGTCTCACAGTGAGGTATTTATGTGCGGCTAAAATGAAAGATACCAGGCCTCCCTCTTGCCCTGGTGCAGGGCAGCTGCTCTGAAGGCAAAGCAGACGAAGTGCGGGCGCTGCTGTGTGTGTCATTCACAGTGCTGCAAACTTCACCAGGACACAGCGTGTCGCACCGGGGCCGCTCACTAGCAGCTGCCAGACCCGGACCTCACTCGATTCTCCGTGCTTTCTGGGACTGGCCTCTACCGACGCGCACTACCTCATATTCATGTGCGAGACTCAAGCGTTCAGAGTCAGCCCACTTTACACACTCACAGCCAGACCTCCAGTTTCACTCACTAAAATCCACACTTTTAGATGGTTACGGCTGAGAACTGTTGAGGGAAAAATGGAATCTCCAGTCCGAACACCCCTGCGCGGGATGTGAATCCAAATGAAAAGACATAACCAGTGGTCGCTGCATTTGTATACATGATCTCTGGAGGATAGAGCGGTCACTAATTCACGGTGTTTAGAAGACGAATCTGCAGAATCCCTGTTTCACAGAGAGGCGTCTTTGGCAAAGTCTGGAAGTGCATTATCCTTGTGGTTTATGAGTCAACACGTCAGACAGAATGTTGCACTATACTCAGTCGCGGGCGGCATGACGGGTGGGTGGGGGGGATCGCGTGGGGGGGGGGGGTTGCGCGTGGTGGGGGTAGAGTGGGAGGCGGGAGGGGTTTAAAAAAATAAAATAAAACTTACCTTCCCCCGGGTCCCGCGTTTTCCTGCTGCTGCAGCTCTCCTCAGAAAGGAAGCTGCCACCCACAGGCAGCCTCCCTCCCCTCCGCCAATCACAACGCTGCAATGGCAGCATTGTGATTGGTGCGGCGCAGCGTAGAGCGCCCCAGCCGGGAGCCTAATCGGAGGCCCTTTTCTCTATGTAGGCTGCATGCAGCCTACATAGAGAAAAGGGAGAGTGTGCATGACTGCTTTGGTCGGCCCCAGGCCGGCCAAAGCAGTCAGGGCCCACAACATTGGGCAAGCCACTCCCCCCTAGCCCTCAAGCGGGAACGCCCACCCGCCCGCCCACAACCAGGCACTCCAGGCACTTCTGCTTTCTCGCAGTGCGAGAAGCAGAAACATAAAATGGTAGTTTTACCATTTTATGTTTCTGCTTCTCGCGCTGCGAGAAAGCAGTGGGGTGACGCCCCCACGCCCCTATGGAGGACTGCAAGGGGCAGACCCAAAGCACATTCTAAGCATTTGTTAAAGTAATGGTTACAATGTTGTCTGCGGCAGACAGGTAAAGCTGTTTGTAGCAAGACTGAAACAAAAAACCTGTGCAGTTGTGCGGTCGATTACTTTGCATCTTAGCTGAGCACTGGATAGATGAGGGTGCTACAAAGAATCACCCGCTTTTTGGGTAAAGTGTGAATGGCAGGTTTACGAGCCACGTACATATGTTCCAGGACACTAATTTAGCCAACAGGCTACTTCCTCTGGTTAAGTGTCTTATGCAAAGGTCTAAATTCAAGTTTAAACTTGGCAGGGCTAAGGCAGTCTCCCATCCTTCCAAGTGTGATAAAAGAGGTACTAATGTGTTGCTCAAAATAAACCCATGCTATTTTGTTGCTAAAAGACAAGCCCCACCTTGCAGTGCATCATATAAATGGCTATTATTCATATTACTTATTAAGAGATATGCCCCATCCCAAGCAGCAGCTGTGATAAGCAGCGATGTGTGTGTTTATAATTTGTCATGACCAACACCTGTGAGGGTGCCTCGATATCTCTTGGATAAAGTGTGCATCACCAGCCCGTATGGGTTAGATTGCACACAAGTACATTGCAGGCTTTAGTTTATAAGATGTTCCAAGGTCACCCCACTCAACTCTGGGAAAGGTCTGAGTTTGCCAAATGCTAAGTAAACAGTCATTTTTGTGAGTCTGTTCCTGGCTATCTTTATTTGAACGAGATAACTGGCTGTTATCTGCAGATTCAGCGCCGTTGGGAACCACGAGCAGTTTGAGGGATTCTCACTCGGATGGAGTAGTTGATTGTCTTTGGATGAGACAAAGGACTGATCTACCACTTCCTGCTCCCATCCAGGTCCTGCATCTGGGAGGAGAGCTCACAGGTCTAGCTCACGGAACATGGGAAACTGCATATTTGGGGATAAATTTACCATTATTTCACGCAATGCAGCATTGTGTCAAAGGAAGAGAGCAAGACAGTGCCATATCTACTAAAAATAGCTCTTCTGCTCTCTTTCAAAGCAGTTGCAGCAATTGGGCCGCCATGCGCCATGCACACACCTTTGCACCATAGGGCAAACATGTGTCTGTGAGTCGAGGAAAGGTTTTGCACTGGATGGGTAGCCTTTCAGTACAAAACCCCATGGGCCTTATTCCGATGTAGGTGGGCCAGCCATCGACAGGCCATCGTGGCGGGACCACCGACATCTACAGAAGCACTCCGACTGCCGGATTCTGATCTGGCAGTCGGAGGCATTGGGCAGAGGGACCTACTGCCGCTTTTCTGACGGGCTCCTCGAGCCCATCAGGGCAGCGGTGGGACTGTAATCCCTACAAAAGGGACGGTGCCTCCTCAGGCACCTCCGTAGGGATTAAAATGCCTGTTTCCCGCTGCCTTTTCATGGCGGTCCAACAGCCATGAAATTGCAGAGGGAAAAGGACTTTGGGGGACCCTAGCAGGGCCCCCGTCCCTTGTGGGCCTCCTAAGAGGGCTGGGGGGCACATGAGTTGCCCCCCAAACATCCATGCGCCATGTGCCAGGCACCACATGGTGCCTGCACACACAGGGGCGTAACACAGGCCCCCGCAGCCCCCGCGGTGCGGGGGGGCCCCCAAGCTCCAGGGGGCCCCCTCAGCACAGTGCTCCAGTCGAAGAGCTCCTGATTGAGTCCAGAGGGGGAACCAGCTGTAGTACTCTAGAATCCTTAAAATCTATTACAAACAATAAGCATTCATCAAATGTCTACTTGTCGTGGTGGTTGGTACAAGAAGTCCTGTTTTGAAGATGATAGTACTGTGTGCACCAGAGACTCGTTGACTCAACGTGACATGGCACCGTCTGCACCGCCGCAGGCTCTCTGCACATGTGAGCAGCGGTGAAGAGGCGGAACCGCCGGTTACCATTTTAACGAATAACGACCCAGACGACTCACTGCACTCCAGGCGCTCACTCAGCTTCCGGTGCTCTTTAACCCACTGGTTGCCTGCGTTCAGTGGAAGTTTGTCCTTCCCGCTACGTCGTACTTGAAGTCCAGGCCCTTTGACGGCGCTTTCGGACGTTAAGTGAAGAGTGTGCGTGCAGCAGCTCACAGGAAGGTTATTTGCAGGCAGCTAAGCCGCTACGCCCTGAGCTGTCATATCCTTCTTTGCAGCCGTTCATGTCTTACCTACGGTGTGTTTTCATGTTTAGGGTCTACAGGAATGAAGACCAGTGCTGTGTAAGATTCAGAACCATACCTGCAAGTTAAAGAAGCAGCACTAGAGTATAGAGGCGGCCAAGAGCGCCTTTTCATGGCAGAGACTCGAATAATTTAATAAAAGGTGGTGCCCCGGACGGTGGCTGTGCAGCCAGGAAGCTGCTCTGCTCAGAGCGCATGCGCACTCTCTCCGCCTGGCCTTGGAGCGCTCTTCTGCTTCAGAGTAAAGTGAAGGGCTGCTGCTGACACAGATTGAGGCAGGCGCAAAAACATGGTGCGTGCAGCTTTTCAGTTCCTGCTCAGCCGGTGTTCATCATTTTCCTGTGTAACCCGGCTGTGCAGAACGGTTCTGCCACAAGAAGCACAGCTTCCAAGTTTACTAAGTCCGTGCACTACTAGTTGGGCCAGTGCCGTTTTCGTTCTTACAATTCTGAGATTTGTAGCCTTGGTTTCATATGGGTCTAAAACTTCCAGAATTCTAAGAAAAAAAACGGCACTGGTATAACCAGTCACGTACGGAACAAAGAAACGTGGCAGCTATGAGATGATGCATATTGCACAACATGATGTATACTCCACAACATTTACCTTCGATTCATTAGAGGATGATGTACTTTTTAGACACACATACCTCACCCATTCGGTATTAGTCGCGTGCTTTGTACCACAGTGTATCTCAAAGCCAATTCGTGTGGTTCATTTGACTTCAATGGACTTTCAATAGGTAATTCTTGAACTTTAACAAGTTTTTATTTTGAAACTCGAAGCTTTCACTGTTGCGGACTTTTGAACAGTGAACTCTCTGTTCTTCCACGGGGTCTTGTGACTTATAAGAATAATGCCTTTTCCAAATTAAAAAAAGTTCAGAGAGGGGTCTTCGGGGCCGTTAGAGGGGCATCTTTGATCTGCCCTTTGGAAATGGGATGAATAGCATGGCTTTTTAATACAACCCAGACAAATACTGAGAAACATAAAATAATATTTCTGTTCTTAGTTTACCGTGCAAAATCTGCCACTTCTTGGAAGAAACATTTCTTATATTTACAGAAATCTTGCTCATTTTGAGTACTGCCCTTCGTGAATATGTCAGCTTACCAATTAGATATGACTTCTTGTGGAGTATCTGTAATATAGGGGTTTTAGACTTTGGGTGCTGCCGAAAAAAACAAGGGGATTTCTACTTTTTACATACGCATACCGATTGAAACCAATAAACTTCTTAAGAAGAAGTCAGTACTCCGTTCGAAAATACAATTGGAATTGAGTAGAATGTTCATTAGCTGTCTTATTAATTAATGTGCCAACATCTACATCAAGTAGGGCCCAACACAGTAAGATTGATCAGCATTCCCAATGCAAAGAAAAACAATGACCCAAGACCCATGGGCGAACTAGCATCTACATCTGAACTGGCCCACACCCAGATCCGAGAGCACTGGCAGCTCAGTCTCTTTCAAGAATGGCATAAAACTGGTCCCCATCAAGAAGCCTTTCCGTGACGCATCCTGGCTTTACGAGACCACCATGTAGGCCATGCTCCCAAGACATGCCTGTCACGCCAACCAGCTTGTAACCAGGGTACGCTGGGGATGGTGCCAGTTTCATTGATGAGCAAGGCACCTTGAACTTTGACTTAGGACAGCAAAGTGCCCGCAAGGTGACTTGCTGTCACCACACAATCATTGTTTACATTCAGCAGGTCACTCTCTTCTTTGTCAATAGTTGCCTGTGTTGTTGCTACAAAAAAACGCTCATGCCGCGCAGTATTATTTATGTGAAATCCACACCAGGTTATGACCCTAATGCCATTGTGTTTTTTCTCCATGTTTTTGTCTTTTTTAATATCACGTAGCAGGCGTCTAGAGTTAGGTCAGTATGTCTACGTGCAGTTTAACTTCCTGTGAGTAAAGAGCATTTTTTGGATGTAGTTAAATGGGTCTCATATTTGTTCTCGCGAGGAAATCCTTTTCAATATTGTTTTCTCTGAATCCTGCACGTAGGTTGGTTGTCACAGCTCTTATTCCCGTAGGCGCTCGTGACTTGAAAGGTAAATCAGCGTGTCCCAAACCATCTGGTCTGGAAACTGGGGGGACATTGGGCAGGATCGCTGCACAAAAGGGGTCTGAAGGTGGACATGGGCCATGGTTACTTACACCACATTATGTGAAATATTCTACCCCATAACATTTTGAAACAAGATTATGCACCGCACTCCCCACCCTTTGCACATTCGGAAAGGACAGTAGAGCCTATATTCCATGCACGACTGTGTGCAAATGGGTAAACATTCTGTAATGCGGAACGCAGATGGGCACGTGCACATGTAGAGATGGACACGCACATGTAGAGATGGACACGCACACGCTGCGTCTGTGCACATCTAAACAGCGCTGCAGAAAAGAGCTGGTACAGCAGGTCAATGTTCGCCATTGGAGGGTCTTTACATTTCCAGGAAGGAACCCGGCGGCATTCCTAATTGTGCGACCATCTTTTGGGAGTCAGTGGACTTGCACAAATGTGTGCTTTTCAGGAGTGGACAAGTGTGTTTTAAGGGCATGCACACACCACATAGCCTCTGTAGTTTTACTTACGACCGTACTATACATTTTGCATTTTATAACTGTTTGCATTTACATGTGTTTGTGGGACGCTGGTATTCCTTTTATCATCATCCTGTGTTTGACTCTGGGATATCTACAGGGCAGTGTTCATCAGAAGGTAAGTGTAGGGAGGGGAGAGAAGAGCATGTGATGTACTGAGCCTTGCCTATCTTATCAAGGCGTTGTAGGAAGGTGGAATCTGACTATATGGTTGCCCCCACTTTTTTTATGGTGTTTTGCTGGTTTATGACTTAGTTGGACTGGGATCCTGCTATTCAGGACCCCAGTCTATCTGCTTTCTCTGTAAAAAGGTTTCCATGTGCCTTAGGCACATCTCTGATTGGAATCTGGAGTGCCCTTATAAGTCCCTAGTATATGGTATACTATGTACCCAGGGCATAGGTACCTCAGAGGCCTACCAGGGGCTGCAGCATGTATTATGCCACCCCTGGAAGGCCATCCAAACTGACACCACAGGTCTGCTACTGCAGCCTGGGTAAGGTGGTGCATGCACTCCTTACAGTGATATAGGTTACCTATATCACTATATACATACACACATATAAACCTATAAGTCACTCCTATGGCAGGCCTTATCAATCCTGAAGGCAGAGTGCGTGGTTCCTATGTGAGAGGGTGCCCCTGCATGAGCAGGGCCCCTCTGTAGCGTTCGGAGACCCTTCTCTGATGCTGTTTGTAGTGCAGCCTGACCATATACTCTTAAGCGCATTATAACCTCGCGTTAAATGCTAACTTTGGAATGGCTGCACCGAAACATGTTGTGTTTGGTGTCAAACATCTTGGAATACTTCCCCCCCGCCAATTCTGGCGGCGGGGGTAGCATTCCACCCTTCTAGAGGGAGAGACATGTTAACCCTGGCCTGGCCGGTAACTTCTTTCTAGAGCCCTGGCATCACAAAATGGATGCTGCTGCCACAGACACAAGTCTGGCTTCCTGCTGCTGGACGAAACTCCGGCAGGGGAGGCCTGGACAATAGGTTTCCTGTCCCAGGGAGGTGTGACCACCTCCCCAGACAGGATAGTGTGTATTGGGGCTGGGCGGGAGCACTTTCGGGTGCTTTGAAGTCCTGCACTGGGGGCACTCTTGGTGTCCCTGTGCATACCCCAGTTCAAACCGGATCAGGGGCTTGCAGCCCCTGCTTTGGCGCGAACTGGACAAAGGGAAAGGGGTGTACCCACCCCTCTGCCCTGACCCACCCATAGGTGGGGCCACAGAATAGTCCATCCCCTAAACTTGGTATAAGTATAGGAACCCAGTCCTTAGGACTTTAGATTATCCCTGGACGAAACTCTGACACAGAATCCTGGACCTTCGACGCTCTACTCAAGACTAGAGGACAGAAAAATCTCCCTTGGGGTCAAGGAGTGACTCCCCTGCTTGGCAGGCACCAAAGAAGCAATTGTCCGGTCTGCATCGCCTAAGCTCCCGTCGGACGCCGAAGTCTTTGCATCACCAGAGGTGGATTTCCAGACTTCCCCGAGGCTGCCCTGAGTCCCCAGCAAAGCTGAGGCCCGTAGCTGTCGTGGGTAACGTGGAACCGTGACCCCTGGACACAGCACGCATTTGCTAGTGCATCCTCTTCTGGGTCTCCCACGAAGTCGTGCTTTGGGCTCCGAGTAGCCCTAGCCTCCAGCACCAACTGCACCGAAGATCACTGGCCTCCACTCCACGAGTGTCCTGTGAGCCAGCTCCACGTGCACCGTCTTGAGGCTCCTTCGCGGTCGCTAGCCCATTGGCTAGTAGCCCTTCACGAAGGCCAATCCTTTTCTTCTTGGGCTCCCTGGTTGCTCCAGGCTTGCCCTCACTTACCCTTGCTGGGTGAGTTCCTCAGACCTTGCTGGTCTGCATCATCGTCAATCTTCATCTACATCGAGACTTGCCGTTGCCAAGGCTTGTTGGGTCCAATCCGGTCGCTGACACGTCAGCACTCGACAGACATCGTGTACCAGCCTGAATCCTGCTCCTGGTCGCCGACAATGCCTCCTGGACCTCGTGGCTGAAGAGTCAAGATGACCGTCAACCTACCTGAAGCACTCGACATCGGTGGGCATCTGCTCATCGCCTTCCTGGTCACTGGCTAGTGACCCAGACTCTGTCCCCTCTGCTTTCAGGTTCTTCAGATCTCCGATCCACTCTTGGATCCACCCGGACACTTTCCACTTGGTCGCCAGCAGCACTTTGCAGCAGATCGCCATTCAAATCGACGTCGAAACCCGACCCCGAAAGGCACCTATGCACCCGGCTTCCCTGGGTGAGGTAACACGAGTACTCCGGTGCTCCCGTGGGTAGAGACTCTAGAACGACCTAGTTCTCAAAGGGTTTGCTCCAAGTCCTCCTTTAAGTGTCCCTTTTCTTTAATTTCCCAATCGCGACTTTCTCCATAGAAGTTAACGGCGTCTCGCGGCTGTGTATTTACACTGCACGCGTCCCCCGTGGGTCCCCTGTGTCACTACCTTGGGTGGTTCCTTGTGGTCCAAGCACTTCTAGAGGCTCTAGGCCTAGTGTCTAGTTCAGTCGTGGTTCTTATACCACTTTATTGGTATATGGTTTGGTATGCCCCTAGGGCCCAAACGTGTATTTGTGCTATTACTGTGTTTAAATAACTTATAACTTATGTACTTCGAACTCTAGCCTCATAAAGAGACTAGAGGGGTGTGTTTAGCAATAAATACATATATTTTGAATATATACCTGGTGTGGTGCTCTTTCATTTGGTCACTCAAGAGATTATAGACTGGTAAAACAAGCTGCTTTACATTCCTTCAAGACTTAGCCTGAAGGCTGCTCTCCATAGCTACCACTAGGATAGCTTTCAATAAGGTTGTCTTTAACCTATCTCCAATAAGGGGTTGTTTGGACTGGTGCAAGGTGCCCACTATAATTAGTGGACAGCATATGCCAGGCCAACTTCTCACATTGGTGTGCAGCGTGTGGGATTCCAGCTTGCTATTGTTTTACCAGATAATCTCAATTGAATTGATCAACTGAAAACCACTAAAGGTACCTAAGGTACATATAAATTAAGCTTAGAATACAGTAAGTTCTACTGAACTTAGAGTTGTGTGTTAAGGGATAGCACACCCTTTCTACAACTCAAGAGAGTTTAGTAGGCCACACTAGAGTAGGTAGTGCATACACCACACCTCACTAGTGATGTCTTCAAAGCCAGGACCCAGTGAGTCCTTGCCAGAAGCCCCTGGGCTTCTTCCCTCCAAGTATGATACACTCCCATTCTTGGAATTGAGAGCATTATGCAATTTGAGGAAACTGAAGACAGGCCAAAGCCCCACCACCCAACATCTGAGAGAGATGTTAGAGGCTAATGATCTCAGCAGGCCCTTAGGGACTGAAGGGGTAGGAGCAGAGGGTGGGGCAGAAGATGAGGATGGGGCCAGGGGTAGCAACACCCCCAGCCCCCCTCTGGAACTGACCAGGAGGGTGACAATGACCCTGACCTGGATAACCCAATTCCTCCTGTGGATGAGGAGGAGGCTCAGGATGACCTCCACTTTGTCCCCCAGGAAGGATTGTGAGTGTGCCCAGAAGGTCTAGGTCTCCTTCTCAGGAGTCTAACCACTCTGGCACCTCAATAGGGACCTCTGTCTCCTCTCATAGGAGGGAATCCTCTCATGAGAGGAGAAAGAGGCTGATTCAATATGAGGAAGCTCAGCTTGAACTCAGAAAACAGCAACTGGCTATAGACAGGGAGTCCCTAGATCTCTACAAAGAGAGACAAAAATTGGGACTAGAGTCCCATGGTGGCAGCAATATCCCTAAAGATAGGGAAAGGTCTTATAACCATAGAAACCTAAACAAGATTGTCCCTCCCTACCAGAGTGGGGATGACATCCACAAATGGATAACTGCACTGGAGAGGGCCTGTAAAGTTCAGAAGGTCCCCCAGAAGCAGTGGGCAGCAATCTTGTGGCTCTCCTTTGCAGACAAAGGTAGAGACAAGCTCCTCACTGTAAGGGAAGAGGATGCTGACAATTACACAGTCTTGAAGAGTGCTCTGATAGATGGGTTTGGCCTAACCACTGAACAGTATAGGTTGAAGTTCAGAGACACCCAAAAAGCTCAGACTCAAGACTGGGTTGATTTTGTAGATTGTGCTACTAAGGCTCTGGAAGGTTGGATACATGGCAACAAAGTGCATGACTTTTTAGGATTGTACAATTTGATTATGAGGGAGCAGATCCTTAATAATTGTCAAAACCAGCTTTTGCACCAGTATCTGGTGGACTCTGATCTGACCTCTCCCCAAGAATTGGGAAAGAAGGCAGACAAATGGGTCAGAACCAGAGTAAAAACTAAAAGTCAGGGTGGTGACCAGAAGAAAGATTCTACTAAGTCCCAAGAGAAAGGTGGGGACAAATCTAAGGATAAGTCCACGACAGGGCCCCAAAAATCCTCTTCTGGGGGTGGGTCCCAAACTCCTTCTTCTCCTGAAAAGAAACCATATTGCCATGTCTGTAAAAAGCCTGGGCACTGGAAGACTGATCCCAGTTGCCCCAGGATTGGCAATAAAGAGAATGTTCCTCCCACAACTACTACCACCCCTCCTGGTACTACCAGTAGTAATCCTCCAGTTGGGAGTAGTGCACCCAAAAAGTTAGGTGCTTTTGCAAGAGGAACAGAGGTGGGCCCTAGTTTAGACAGGGACCCCTCAACAGACTCCTCTGACTCTGATGGTGGTATAGGATTTGCCACCTTTACCATGGGTCCCACAGCATTGGGCAGGTACAGACTGGAGCCAATAATTAATGGTCAGAAAGCTGTGGCATTTAGGGACACAGGGGCTAGTGTCACCATGGTGGCAGGAAACTAGTCCCCCTCACCAGTTTTTACCTGAGTTTAAATACCAGGTGACCAACATTGATGGTGTCAAAACAGATCACCCCATGGCCATAGTCAATCTCAGCTGGGAGGGGGTCACAGGCCCAAAAGAGTGGCTGTGTCCCCAACCTTACCTGTAGATTGCCTGATGGGCAATGATCTGGAAATTTCAGCCTGGGCTGAAGTTGAACACCAAACCCATCTAAGGATGCTGGGCGTCCCTGTAAAGGTTAGTGGGGCTGTGATGGCCACAGCCCCAGCCCAAGATTTTGGAGAGATGGAGCCTGGAAGAATGGCCCACTCTCCCCCAAAAGAGAGCACAAGGGTTGAAGAAAAGTCTTCTTCCCTCCAGACAGTAGGTAAGGGTCAGCCTCCTCAGGGAACTGACCCTACCCCTAGTGAAGGAACTGCCCCAGAGGTAGTCAGGCCTGGCCTGGCCACACCCCTGATGGCAGAGGACCCTTCCAAGGTGGTACCCAGTCTGGAGCAGGTAGCCTGCCCCTCTCTACCCTGCCTCAGCCAGCCCAGGGCTGCAGAGGTCAGGGAGGTCAGTGGACCCCCCAGGGTCCCCTGTCCAGAGGAACCCCCCCATCAGCAGATTAGGGGCACCCAGTCCAGTAGCCCTAGCCAGGTGAAAATTCCTCTACACACTGAGGGATCCCCCATACCTTTATGTAGGGACCTCCCCCAGCAGGACTCTGGTAGGCAAGAGCAAAGCTGGGACCAGAAGGTTCCAAACCTGCCATGTCCCTCCAGTAGTCCATCCAAAGGGACCCAACCCCCAGCTGTAGGCAGCCAAAGGTTGACCCTAAGAGCAAAGTGCAACTCAGTCATGGAAAGACAGGCATACATGGTGACCAGTGATCTGAGGAAGCTGAGGCCAACATTCCTAGGGTCTCACTTCCCTACTCAGACACCTCACCAGCCTTGTACTTTACCTAAGCACACCACAGGTAGTGATTCCCCATGGTGGAGACCCTCTCATACCCTTAGGGTGAGGGATTGCTTAGTGGACCATAAGACAGGGGGCAACCATGCTAGTGCAGGTGCTTCCTTATATGGCCACTTAGTCAAAAAAGGCTCAACTGGCCAAGGTTAGCCTTATCTCCTTTCGTTTGGGGGGGGTTATGTAGGAAGGTGGAATCTGACTATATGGTTGCCCCCACTTTTTTATGGTGTTTTACTGGTTTATGACTTAGTTGGACTGGGATCCTGCTATTCAGGACCCCAGTCTATCTGCTTTCTCTGTAAAAAGGTTTCCATGTGCCTTAGGCACATCTCTGATTGGAATCTGGAGTGCCCTTATAAGACCCTAGTATATGGTATACTATGTACCCAGGGCATAGGTACCTCAGAGGCCTACCAGGGGCTGCAGCATGTATTATGCCACCCCTGGAAGGCCATCCAAACTGACCCCACAGGTCTGCTACTGCAGCCTGGGTAAGGTGGTGCATGCACCCCTTACAGTGATATAGGTTACCTATATCACTATATACATACACACATATAAACCTATAAGTCACTCCTATGGCAGGCCTTATCAATCCTGAAGGCAGAGTACGTGGTTCCTATGTGAGAGGGTGCCAATGCATGAGCAGGGCCCCTCTGCAGCGTTCGGAGACCCTTCTCTGATGCTGTTTGTAGTGCAGCCTGACCATATACTCTTAAGCGCATTATAACCTCGCGTTAAATGCTAACTTTGGAATGGCTGCACCGAAACATGTCGTGTTTGGTGTCAAACATCTTGGAATACTACCCCCCCACCAATTCTGGCGGCGGGGGTAGCATTCCACCCTTCTAGAGGGAGAGACATGTTAACCCTGGCCTGGCCGGTAACTTCTTTCTAGAGCCCTGGCATCACAAAATGGATGCTGCTGCCACAGACACAAGTCTGGCCTCCTGCTGCTGGACGAAACTCCGGCAGGGGAGGCCTGGACAATAGGTTTCCTGTCCCAGGGAGGTGTGACCACCTCCCCAGACAGGATAGTGTGTATTGGGGCTGGGCGGGAGCACTTCCGGGTGCTTTGAAGTCCTGCACTGGGGGCACACTTGGTGTCCCTGTGCATACCTCAGTTCAAACCGGATCAGGGGCTTGCAGCCCCTGCTTTGGCGTGAACTGGACAAAGGGAAAGGGGTGTAGCCACCCCTCTGCCCTGACCCACCCATAGGTGGGGCCACAGAATAGTCCAACCCCTAAACTTGGTATAAGTATAGGAACCCAGTCCTTAGGACTTTAGATTATCCCTGGACGAAACTCTGACACAGAATCCTGGACCTTCGACGCTCTACTCAAGACTAGAGGACAGAAGAATCTCCCTTGGGGTCAAGGAGTGACTCCCCTGCTTGGCAGGCACCAAAGAAGCAATTGTCCGGTCTGCATCGCCTAAGCTCCCGTCGGACGCCGAAGTCTTTGCATCACCATAGGTGGATTTCCAGACTTCCCCAAGGCTGCCCTGAGTCCCCAGCAAAGCTGAGGCCCGTAGCTATCGTGGATAACGTGGAACCGTGACCCCTGGACACCGCACGCATTTGCTAGTGCATCCTCTTCTGGGTCTCCCACGAAGTCGTGCTTTGGGCTCCGAGTAGCCCTAGTCTCCAGCACCAACTGCACCGAAGATCACTGGCCTCCACTCCACGAGTGTCCTGTGAGCCAGCTCCACGTGCACCGTCTTGAGGCTCCTTCGCGGTCGCTAGCCCGTTGGCTAGTAGCCCTTCACGAAGGCCAATCCTTTTCTTCTTGGGCTCCCTGATTGCTCCAGGCTTGCCCTCACTTACCTTTGCTGGGTGAGTTCCTCAGACCTTGCTGGTCTGCATCATCGTCAATCTTCATCTACATCGAGACTTGCCGTTGCCAAGGCTTGTTGGGTCCAATCCGGTCGCCGACACCTCAGCACTCGACAGACATTGTGTACCAGCCCGAATCCTGCTCCTGGTTGCCAACAACGCCTCCTGGACCTCATGGCTGAAGAGTCAAGACGACCGTCAACCTACCTGAAGCACTCGACATCGGTGGGCATCTGCTCATCGCCTTCCTGGTCACTGGCTAGTGACCCAGACTCTGTCCCCTCTGCTTTCAGGTTCTTCAGATCTCCGATCCACTCTTGGATCCACCCGGACACTTTCCACTTGGTCGCCAGCAGCACTTTGCAGCAGATCGCCATTCAAATCGACGACGAAACCCGACCCCGAAAGGCACCTATGCACCCGGCTTCCCTGGGTGAGGTAACACGAGTACTCCGGTGCTCCCGTGGGTAGAGACTCTAGAACGACCTAGTTCTCAAAGGGTTTGCTCCAAGTCCTCCTTTAAGTGTCCCTTTTCTTTAATTTCCCAATCGCGACTTTCTCCATAGAAGTTAACGGCGTCTCGCGGCTGTGTATTTACACTGCACGCGTCCCCCGTGGGTCCCCTGTGTCACTACCTTGGGTGGTTCCTTGTGGTCCAAGCACTTCTAGAGGCTCTAGGCCTAGTGTCTAGCTCAGTCGTGGTTCTTATACCACTTTATTGGTATATGGTTTGGTACGCCCCTAGGGCCCAAACGTGTATTTGTGCTATTACTGTGTTTAAATAACTTATAACTTATGTACTTCGAACTCTAGCCTCATAAAGAGACTAGAGGGGTGTGTTTAGCAATAAATACATATATTTTGAATATATACCTGGTGTGGTGCTCTTTCATTTGGTCACTCAAGAGATTATAGACTGGTAAAACAAGCTGCTTTACATTCCTTCAAGACTTAGCCTGAAGGCTGCTCTCCATAGCTACCACTAGGATAGCTTTCAATAAGGTTGTCTTTAACCTATCTCCAATAAGGGGTTGTTTGGACTGGTGCAAGGTGCCCACTATAATTAGTGGACAGCATATGCCAGGCCAACTTCTCACAGGCATCATAAGGGGTTTTCCCATTAAAGACTGCTAATTTACTGAACACTTTAATTTATGTGACAGATGCCATTCGTCTGTTTGTGGGGTGCTGCTGTTACACTCCCCTCTTCTTCTACCTCGTGTCCGCTCCTAGCACGTTGCTATTAAGTTCTGTGCAGTGTCCACCACGCGGCATGGACCGATAAAGTGTCTGTGGGGGATAGCCAGGATTATTCTGAGATTTAGCTGCTAGTCAACAGTATATAAAATATACTCAACGGGCTCGTGTTTATAACTGTTGAATGTATTTTCACTTCTGTGACTATTTGCATTCAAGGAGGGTTGTAGGGTGCTGCTCTTCCATTCCCCCCTTCTTGTCCCTCCCTGACTTCAGGCTCACCATGGCTTTTCACTAACTTTCATTACTTTCTACCAGATGACAAGAAAGGAAAGGAGAGGCAGGAGCCTGAACTGAAGCCTGATTGGCTGATCAGAGGTGCATTAAATAGATGCTCAGGCACAGCTGGCGGTGCAGCAGGGGTGAAATGCAGTTGTGTAATTTGCAGGCCAGAAGGCATTAGCCCATCTACCAGTTTTTGGCCTGGTGTTGGAATAAAATAGTACAGATGTGAGTACATCAGTTTATGAGAATTAGTAGTGAAGTACCTCACTTGTGTTTTATGTGCCTGGTAAGGGAAAGGAGGGTCAGAACAATAAATTAATAGATCTCCCACGCTCAGCGACCACTGCACTCACGCTAAAGAGCTAACACATCTAAGGTGTTTATTTCCAATTCTTTGAATTATGTAGCTTCTGCAGACACTGTAAAATAACCCAATTCCATTAATTCTGTTTATAAACAAATGATTAGAATTTAGACCAAGCTTTGTCATGTGGTGGTGTACGTGTCTAAGATTGTCCAAATCTTTTTGACAAAAGGGTCCTAAAGAACAGACCTATGAATGTGATCTATTGAGATAGAACAGTTCATTTTACCTAATATGCTGATCATATGTTAGGCCAGGGGCGTAACACATGCCCCCGCAGCCCCCGCGGTGCTGGGGGCCCCCATGGTCCAGGGGCCCTCCTCAGCACAGTACTCTGGCCAGAGAGCTCCTGATTGAGCCCGGAGGGGGCCCTCCACGTGCCTTGCAGGGGGGCCCCCTCAAGTTTCGTTATGCCACTGTTGACACAGCGTATGGATGTTTAAAAATATGCCTTTTTCAATTGCAGCTTGTGCTGTGGCCCTTTTCTGAGTTGCAGCACAAGCTGGAATTGAAAAAGGCATATTTCTAACCACCGTTTCGGCGGTTGCATTGGAATACAGGGGGTGGAACCACTGATTACTAGTCGGGCGGTTCCAAGCCCACTGCAATGTCAGTCGGAACATGCAGTCATTGTGTATCGGCTGCTAAAAGAAGAAAATGTTGTGGCCATGATGTCCCCCAAAACTATTCATCAATTTTACAGGCGGACTTCTCTAAATATGGACTAACAAACGAGCGCCATAACATAGGTTCTGCATTAGGAAGTGACCCAGGATTTGGACTTTTCTTCTAAGTGGCAGCGCTAGAGAATTCCAAATTGCCCACTGTTCTCACACCCGGGAATACATCGGACTCAATCTAACTGGTCGTAAATGCACCCACTAAAACTGCGTGAGGTCCAAGGACTCAAGCTGAGGCACAGTACAGCCTCAGTCAGCTCCCACCAACATCATCGGGGAGCATGGAATGCTACCCCCAGCCTGATCAGCCCATGACTTCATCCCACCCCCCCCCTGAGTCCCGCCAGCTGCATCGGCCCCCATGCTCCTATCTACCACAAGCACAAAAGTCCCCGGAATTGGGAGAACCATACAGCAACGACACAGTAATCCTGGGTCCTCGTGGTTATTCCCCATTCCATGGACTCAGACTAGTAATTGCTCATGCATCCCTTCATCGTGCAACTCATTTATTGGGTCCTAAATGTGCATGTCTCCCTATTTCTTCTCCATATCTTCATTCTTCTGCCTCCACTGTTTCTTGAGACCCAGGCTGATGTTCCTGCACATCTGATGATTCAGGACCACTGTGACCAAATATGATGCCGGCACTATGGGGCGCATTTATAAGCCCATTGCGCCGCCGATGCATCACTTTTTTTGATGCACCGGCACCCTGCGTGACTTTTCCTGGCCTTGTAAATAAGGGCCCCTTTCACACATTACTCTGCGGGAAAGGGGCGTTCCATCGGTGTTGCTGTGGGTGTTTCCACGCAACATCCATGGAACTTGACACATTCCCAGATCTACAACATTCTGTAAAACTGGGAATGCGTCAAAATCCTACGCTTCCCCAAAAGAGGCCTAAGAATAGCGCAACGAGGAGGAATACTTTTATTTCTCCTTGTTTTTTCCTCTTTCTATGCCTGCATTCTGCAGCACAAATAGAAAGAGGAAAATGCCATGGATGATTGTTTTTGTGCAGGAAGATGTCCCTCCTGTACAAAAACAACCATCCCCACAGTACAGGCACCCTTGCAAAATGATGCAAGGGGGCCTGCGCTGATGCATGGCAGCCAATTGTGCGCCAGCGCAGGGTAAAGCACAGGGATGTGTCGTATTGTTGTTAATAGGACCCATCCCTGTGCTTTGAAATGGCGCAGCACGGTGCAGCTAAGTGGCTTGCGGCGCCGCGCTGCATAATTTTCTTGTAGATGAGGCCCTATGTTTTTAAGTTCTGTTTCAACAGTGAACATTCTAAGATTATTATGCCTTCGCAATGCCATTGGGGTCAATCACCATCTCACCTTGCTCGTGAAGATAAAATAGGTCTTAGACTGTTTTAACTTCATGAGCAGTAACATAAAAAGTGAATATATAGGCTTATAGGCAGTGCTTAATTTGAGTTGGTGGTTGCGGGTGGAGACCACCGGCATTCATCTTTGGGGACCGGCACTTATTTTACTGCGTAGGACATTTACTGAGAGCAAGAGAGGGAAAAAAAACACACAAAGAGAAAGATGGAAAACCCGTCACAAAGGGAGAAAGCAGGAACCTGCAAGAGAGAAATAAAGGGTCAGGGAGTGTCTAATAGTGAATTAAAAATAGTGGGTTTATGTCAGCCATGGTATTCGGCGTGCCACCATTTAACTGCACTGGCTGTGGGCTTCTGAGCATAGCTTTGGGCACCAGCACTCATTCTTTTATATATGAAGCAGTGCCTATAGCTTCTTGCACTATAAGTTGATGGCTGTGGAATTTAGTGGATGTGTGCCTGGAGGTCTTGTCAACGTACATTCCTCCCTTACTCACTGCCAAGCATCTTGTTATGTGAGTGAATTAACATGGTCACAAGTGGTGCTGGAGTGTACACCTACCGGTCTGTACACAGTGAGTTGGATGTATGTAGGTAGTTCTATATAATGTGCTCTGTTGGTTGAGATGTTAGTGGTAGGGCATATGCTTCTTTGAACATGATGACACCCACTAATATGGCAAATGTGTGCTGTGTTGTATCGTGTTCTTTCCACTATTACATGTTGCATGTTAACATTTGTGTTGTTTCTTAGTGGGATATGGTATTGTGAGCATGTTAATGCTAACTATACGGCATATCCGTGTCGTGTTGGATATGCGTGATATGTTCAGTATAATGTGTTGTGCCTTATTGGAAAGTGCTGCAGTGAGCATGTTAATATGGCATACCCGTTCTGTTTTGCTTGATTGCTTAATGTTCACCCTCACGTGTTCAGTAGGATTTTTGGTTTGAGTAATATTTTGTTGGGGGTACCACGATAGACATTTAAATGGCACATCCATGCTACGTTAGGTGCATTGGTCTGTTCACACTGTTTTGTTAGGGCTGAATTTCCCATAGAACAGTGGGACAGTCATCAGTAACAAGGTCACACAGTAATAACTTAATTTAGTATACCAAATTGGGTAAGTGATAGGGTACATTGCCAACCCTTTCACGTACGGAAAGTGCAGGTGAGATGATGTCTTGGTGATGTCCCATGATGCACCAAGCTACGGGAGTCCTGAGTCTCATCATGGTTCTCCTGAGATAGCCCAGCAGGTCCAGATCAGGAGACGCTGTCTTGGTCTTGCGAGCACTGATGTTTTGCTGTTTCCTCATCATGAGGCGTGCCTTCTATAGTCAGATTCGATTTACAGGTTGTAGAGGTTGTGGGGGGGTCATCATGCTACTTGTATGGGGTGAAAGGTAGTCTAAGAGCATCGCGTTTAGAGGAAATTGGGTTTGTGTGACTTCCCCAGACCAGGGGCGAATGGACAAAATATGTGGCAAAGTTTCATAATTATATTTGGCTTCTCCTCTTGGCCAATTAAGAAGAGGTCCTGGGATGATATTTTTTTCTCTTTATGCCCCAGTTTCATTAATTATTGAGTGTGGCGGGAGGCAATTTGAAAAACTCTATAGAAGAAAATTGACTAAAACAGACAATATGTGCACCCGGGAAACATCCATCACAACGCAGGCATTGCATCGCAATGCCTTTACATCGCGGTCATTACAACGCAAGTCGTTACAACGACTTGCGCTGGATGGCGCTCTAACATAAGGAATAGTATGATTTACTATTCCAACACCTTCCCTACTGTACGTAGACTGGAGTTGGAATAGTAAATCATACTATTCCTAAGTCCAGCGCCCTCCAGCGCAAGTCGTTGTAACGACTTGCGTTGTAACGAACGGAATGTAAAATACCGCGTTGTAAATGTATGCGTAGTAACGTCATACATTCTGTGCACCCAAGTGCGAGATAAACAACATGTGGCAGATGCCTTTGCCGCGCACTATGACCAGCTTTATTCCCCCCCAGTAGCCACCAAGGCATAAGCATCCCAAGAACTCCTGACAGATATTCATCTTCCCCGTCTCTCGGACTCAGATAGAGCACTTCTTGAAGAAGAGATTACAAAAGACGATATTGTGAGAGAAATAAGAGATCTGAACTTCGGCAAGGTAGTCGGTCCTAAAGGTTTCCCCATTGAACTATACAAAATGTCAGCCCCAAAGCTGGCTCCTTTATATACTACGCATGTTTAAAGAGAGTAGACGAAAGCGATTGTGCCCTAGAGACCAAAGGCTAGCTACAGTTGTTGTCATTCACAAGGTGTGAAAGCCACCCGATGACTGAGCCTCCTACCGGCCAATATCACTCCTGGATGTTGAGGTCAAAATACTGGCTAAAGTCCTGTCCTCCCACCTTATTAAAGTGGTCACAACCCTAGTCCACCCCGACCAGTTGAATTTCATGCCTTCTAGAAGCACCACTCTCAATCTGAGATGCCTTTATGGCGCCCTGACCAAGCGTGCAACTTACAGTGGAGCGCCCTTGTGCTCTCGCTAGACGCCAACATGGCATTTGATACTGTGGTGTGGGACTGCATGTTTGAGGTACTGGCTAGATTGGGTTTGGACCATACTTCCTGCAATGGGTGTGGCTCTTGTACAATGAACCGTTTCCTCAAGTACGAGTAAACAGAGGAACATCTCATGTATTTGGGCTGCACTGCGGCACGAGGTAGGGCAGTCCTTTATCACCACTCATTTTTGCTCTGATGCTGGAGCCCCTTGCAGCCTGGATCAAACAGGACCCACTGGTTCGTGGTATGCGATGGACGGACACTTGGGAGGACAGACTATCACTTTATATAGACGATATTCTGCTCTATATGGCAAACCCCATTTATAGGATAGATAGATTGATGCACATAATTACCTTATTTGGTCGGTACTCAGGCTACTCTATTAATAGGAGGAAGTCCCTAATATATATCCTGCAGGGGACAGAGTTCCAAATGCCCCAAGATTGCAAAGTGCTAATACTCATGGAGGGATTCTGCTATCTATGTATCTACATAACGACTGACCCTGACCTATTTTTTAGCAACAATCTGTCATCACCACTGCACAGACTGAAGGGGTACAGCCATCATAGGATATCCCTACCGCTGTCACTTCTTGGTAGGGCGTCTTTATTTAAAATGTCTCTGCCCCATTTCCTATACATTCTACAAAATACGCCCTACACAATTCACCCTTCCTATTTTAAAGCCATCGAGGGTGAGATCAGGACGCTACTGCGTGATGTGGGCCAGGCACGTATAGCGCTGCATAAGCTTTCAAGGGGGTGGTATGATGGTGGGATTGCTCTGCCCATATTCAGAAGTATGGCAGGCTGGTGATGCACCCATGGGGACACCTTGGGGCCTAATATGGCCAGTCCAAACCCCGACATACTCAAGGCCCAACGGTGATCATGGTGAACCTCTGGCGCACAGCTACTACCGCCCTGAGATTGAGGGGTAAGATTACCCAGGCGACACCCCTTTGGTATGCAGCTGTGTTCGGGACGCTGAAGACGCAGCTGGAATTCGATAAGTGGGATCTCATTGGCTTTTCCCGTGTGGGTGATTTATGGGCCCATGGTGATGTAATCCCCTGGGTAGAGCTACAACGTGAATATCAACTTGCCTCAATCAAGACCTATCACTACCTACAGATGCGACACGCACTTAGGGCCATGTAGCCAAACGGGGCGAACTCCCTGAATCCTTGACTGGGAGGACAGGCTGCTAGATGAACATATGTCCCGAAAGGCCACATCCCTGACATATAAAACATTGATTTACAACACTCCTGATGCCCTGCTGTACCTGAGGGAGAGATTAATCCAGGACCTGGACAGCCTGGAAGATGATGAATGGGAGGAGGCCCTGGCGTCTCCGAAGGAGGTAGCCATATGATCGAGGTTTCAATTAATTAAACTTAAAGTTCTTCACTGTGCCTACTATGCTCCAAAGACGATGGTCAAAATGGGTAGAGTGCCGAATGCTTGTTGTCGACGAGTATGTGGACAGGTTGGCACATTATATCCTATAGTGTGGAACTGCCCCATAGTGCAGAGATTTTTTGAGTGGTGGCAAGTATGTGTGCAGGTGTGTGTTTGGCGGCGGTGTCTGCCTTTGCAAAGTGGTGTCTGCTCAACATCTGGGACGAAACATACCTGACCCGTATGGAACACCCATGGATGACCCTGGGCTTAGTGGTGGCTAAGCGGAATATTGCAAGATTGTGGGGAGCAGAGCAAGTGCCACAGTTAGGAGATTGGAAGAGAGACATGAACTGGTGTATGCAGGCTGAGAGAGTGGTTTATGAGAGGCGGTGCTACCCCCACAAGTGGGCGAAGATTTGGGGATGTTGGAATGAATATAGAGGGAACATTTGTGCCTTCCTTGCTCCCACCATGTAGAAGCGGAACTGAATTTCCACACTACCTCTGTGAGCACTGTCAGTTGTGTGCGGGAGGGAGGAAACATAGGACAACTGGAATTTGGATGTCATAATGTCAAAGAGATTCATGGGATTGTCAGTGAATAGCAGTGTTCTGTTTGTATTCTTTATTGAAATGCCAATAAAAAGAGTTTTAAAAAAACACACAATATGTTACCCAAGAGGCAGGCACATGACAAGTGTGTGCAAGATGTTAGCCGTCAGTATGCAGTGGTAAATTTGTGCCAATTGCTTTTCTGCACTTGTGGTTTATGACGGTTTATTTGAGTGAATTATTTCCAGGAGATTAGAGGCTGCATGCTTGTGGCTTTTCGTTTTTTCACCAAAGTCACATGCCACTACAGAGCTCATAGTTCTTCATGTTGATAAAGTTCTTTCTTCAGTTCCCCCTCATATTGAGGTTAAATTTAATTGGAGGTGTGCGGCGTGGGCAGGGTCGGGTAAATGAATTGACAGTTAATCTTAATACTATAAACACTGTTTCTGCTTTGTGCATTGTTATTAAGAATTCAATGAGGCGTGCACTTAAACATCTCTTAAGAAGGCACACTGGGTTTAGTTTTGGATTAGTTTGAGCTGCAGGTTGGTTTCCGGACCTGAATGAGGGTCCCAATCCCCTAACTCACAGAGATGCACATGCTGCATGGCAGTTTCTGTAGTGTAGTGGTTATCACATTTGCCACACAAATGCCGCATGGCAGAAGCATGCCAGCTCAGCAGAACCCTCTGGCATCAACTCTTTCTGTTGCTTTGACAATACACCCCTCGTGCAGACATAGCTGCTCCTGGTGTCCTCCACACTGCGACAGAGCCCAGAGAGATGAAATTTCTGAGACAACAAACCCCCAAATGATCCTGGTCTGGACACAGCCGTCACCTGCATCTGATGCCGCCTTGCCCCATCACCCACCAACATGCTGCCCCTTGTTCCTTAGTGCTCTCACACAGCCCCATTGACCAGGAAGATGCTACCAGGCAGGTGGACACCCGTACCCCTCACACAACACACCCACTGCACCATCACCCTGCACTAGATGAAGTCATTAGCTAATAGCCCTAGATCAAACTCTGACACTCTATCACTTTGAGAGGCAGGCAGAGTACTTGACCCAGCAAAACTTCCATCCCAGAAGGGAAAAACAGGTAGTGGGCTCCCCGGGAAAACATGGTTGTCTACAAAGATATCTAGGAGTCCAGTCCCTTGATAAATCAGGTAAGGCTCAGCAACCTCCCCACCCCATTATTCCCAGGTAAAAATTATTGAATGTAGAACAATATCTCTTGCAATATTTCCTTGAAGCAAACCTTGTTGAACGTAGACCACAGAGATCTCTTCGATGAAAATCAGTGCAATGACAACCCTGTTGGCTTTACACAAAAACGTCACTCATAAACGGACCCTCGTCCATTCTCATACAAATCCACATCCACCTACCTACTCATCCATCGATCGATCGATCCATCCATCCATCCATCCTTCATTTACCCAAAGTCGTCATCCATCAGATTCTCACTCACCCATTCATATTCTCGCTAATCCACCAAAAACACATTCAGCCAACAATCCAACTCTTCATCCAACCATTCACATATCCGTTTATTCACACATCTATCCATGCACATACCAATTCATTCATTCATTAACTCACTCTTCTATTCACTAAGTTTCCTTTCCCACCCATACCCTCACTCACTCACTGACCTAGTCACTCATTTATCTACACAGCCATCCATCAGGCCACTTACTTCAACAAAAACAATTATGCTAATAAACACTTTTACACACACCTGCTATCCACAACATAACATTTTACCAGTCAATCCACTCATGTATGTACATGTATACCCACTTACTTTCCCACTAAGTCACTCATTGATTCATCCCTCCATCTACCCATGTGTGATTTCAGTCACTCATCTGCTCACCCAACCACTTTCCCATCCATGGACCTACCACCCACTGAGTCGTCGGCTCTCATTGACCCATCGATACACCATCCACCCACTCACCTATTGATTCACCCGCTCTTATTATGTTATGCAGATGTGTAGAGCGCACTATCACCTGGGATGGTATCCTGCCATTCATCCATCATGCATCAGCCTATCCATCCACACAAATACACAAAGCTACACATACTCGCTCATGTGTGCAAATACACACACACACATTAATACACAAACACACACTTTCAACGCTCTTCACAACACAACACAATACACCACAGGAGCCTCCATAAATGTACACAACAGTCCACATGTCGCCTTCAGAACTGAATGCAGAATCAAGATGCTGCTTTCCGAATTGTGCATAATAATCCTGATGATGTACAATAGATTCATAAAGATTCAGATTCATCTGATGAGACCTCCAGACCTGGACACAAAACTCCAGGTGAGATCTGCAGAATGGGCACAATACTCCAGAAGTGGCCTTGCGAACTGGACAGTCATCCAAATCAGGTCACATGAATATAATATACCTCCATAAATGGACATAGCAGACCAGAAGAGTCACCTGAATATAATACACTTCTGATTATACCCCCATGAATGGACATAGCAGACCAGAAGAGTCACCTGAATATAATACACTTCTGATTATACCCCCATGAATGGACATAGCAGACCAGAAGAGTCACCTGAATATAATACACTACAGATTATACCCCCATGAATGGACATAGCAGACCAGAGGAGTCCTCCAAACTGCCACAGACTCCATGTGTGGATACCACAGCTGAACACCGTACTCCAGATGAGGTATGCAGGACGAGCACGATACTCCAGATGTAGCCTTCAGAACTAGACAGTCATCCAAATCAGGTGACCTGAACATAATACAGCATCCCATATTATACCGCCACACCTGGACAAAACACCAGAAGAGTCCTCCAAACTGCCACAGACTCCATGTGTGGATACCAAGGCTGAGCAGAATACTTCCGATGAGGCCTTGAGAACTGGACAGAGTCATCCAAATCAGGTCACCTGAATATAATATACCTCCATAAATGGACATAGCAGACCAGAAGAGTCACCTGAATATAATACACTTCAGATTATACCCCCATGAATGGACATAGCAGACCAGAAGAGTCACCTGAATATAATACACTTCAGATTATACCCCCATGAAAGGACATAGCAGACCAGAAGAGTCACCTGAATATAATACACTTCAGATTATACCCCCATGAAAGGACATAGCAGACCAGAAGAGTCACCTGAATATAATACACTTCAGATTATACCCCCATGAATGGACATAGCAGACCAGAATACTCCTCCAAACTGCCACAGACTCCATGTGTGGATACCACAGCTGAACACAGTACTCCAGATGAGGTATGCAGGATGAGCACAATTCTCCAGATGTGTCCTCGAGAACTGGACAGAGTCATCCAAATCAGGTGATCTGAACATAATACAGCATCCCATATTATACCGCCACTTCTGGATTAAACAGACCAGAAGAGTCCTCCAAACTGCCACAGATTCCAGGTATAGATACCAAGGCTGAGCAGAAGACTCCCGATGAGGCCTCCAGCTGTGCACAATGAGACATAGTGACCTCCAGAAATGTACATAGCTCTCGAGATGAGGCCTCCATAATTGGCTGCCATACGCCGCTTTTCAGGATGAGGAGAATGGATCACCACAAGACGAGGTGGGGATTTAGGGGAAAGGCTTTCTCCGCAGGGAAAAATATTTATTGGATATCAATGGGAATGTTACATGACTGTCTCAGAAGTACGCCTGGAAACCTGTGCCTTGCGCAGCTTCCACGTGCACCCGTGGGAATATTTGTGAATTCCAGAAATTCCGAAAATTACTTCCAGGTAGAGGAGGAGAGCTCCAGCCACAATTTTTAGGTCTCGCCTACGCAGCGCGCATTCGCTGCATAGGAGGACCTTTAGCCGTCGCTCTGCTCTTTTTGGAAGCACACACTCGTGCTTGTGGCGGCATCCAGCTTGCGGGAGCGAGCAGGGGCGCGCCACAAGCACGAGTGCAGTGCTTCCAAAAAGAGCAGAACGACGGCTAAAGGTCCTTGGGCTTCTTTTGGTAGGACGTGCACATTTTTGGGCTTCTTTCCAAGGCTAATCCTGCTTGTTTTTGATTCGATGGCTGGTGGTGCATATAAATCTGTAAACTTGTTATGTTTGCAGTTATGTACATTTTTATATGCTACCAAGCACTTCTACCCCGGCAAACCGCACTTCAGAGGGTCCATACTGCCGCCCGCTTTCATATTTAAAACGCAGGCAACACACTTTATTTTTGATCACGGCACCCGCGTTCCTGTATTTTCTTTTTAAATGCCTGCACATAACTATTTTTATGCACGGGCGCCGTGCTTTGTTTGAGCACGGCACCCGCTTTTATATTTATAAAAGTGTGGTTTACACACTAAGTATGTTTCGTTTTGCTTGTTTTTTGCTTGCGCTTCTCCCACGCTTCTTGTTGTTGTTTGTTTACTCTCTTGTGCTCAGCTGTCCTCCACACAAGTCCGCCTTTGTGTACGCAGGGAGCAGATTTGTTGTTGTTTGTAAAGCACATTTCTGGGCTGGTGAACACAGATGCTTTCATACATCTGGACTGCTCCTGTCCCCTCCGCCTCGGCACTTCACCTGGAGCTTGTCTGGGTTTCTTGAGATGCCCTGCCGTGTATTCTGGGAGATTACAGTGCTAATGTCAGGCGGTATCGTTTTCATCCGATAACCGCGAGCATGCAGCACAGTTGTGGTAGATTCCTAGGGTTTATCGGTAGCAGAGTCTCTCGCACGTTAATAGAGCTGGGACCGGACTTGTGCTTACTCCCCTCAGGGGCTCCCATTGTAAACACGGCCACCGAAGTTTCCACTTCCGGGTTTACTCGTGCTCTCCGCTTTGACTTCCTGGATGTATGATGTAGATTATCCATACCTGCGTCAGTAGAAGTTCAAAAGTAGGCTTCTATGCTCTGTAATCCGCTCTGGCTCTCCAATGGATGATTCAGCCCTATAAGCTCAGGAGTGCTCCTCAGACCAGGCTTAGCGAGCTGTGATGTCGCAGAATGCTTAGCGAGCTGTGACGTGGCAGAATGCTTGGTGAGTTGTGACGTGGCAGAATGCTTGGCGAGCTGTGACGTGGAAGAATGCTTGGCGAGTTGTGACGTGGCAGAATGTTTGGTGCGCTGTGACGTGGCAGAATGCTTGGTGAGCAGTGACGTGGCAGAATGCTTGGCGAGTTGTGACGTGGCAGAATGCTTGGTGAGCTGTGACGTGGCAGTGACGTGGCAGAATGCTTGGCGAGTTGTGACGTGGCAGAATGCTTGGCGAGCTGTGACGTGGCAGAATGCTTTGTGAGCTGTGACGTGGAAGGCACGAGCACTGTGGTAAATGCCCAGCACAGCAGTCTTGTTGCTTTTCTGGAGTTTCGTAGAAGGTCCCCACGCTGCATTAGAGCAGTCACTCTTTTTTTCTGAGCAATGTTGCAGAATGCTTAGCTATCTGCATTGTTATATCGTCTCCCTTTTTGAAGAGTGTGTAAGAATACTGGAACACAGCAGGCGCGCTCCCTTCCTGAGCACTGTTGTGGGATGCTCACCAAGAGAATTTTGACAGAACGGCGACGGGCGTGATGTTCCAAGCGGACTACGTTTCATATCAATGCGACGCATAGTTTGGCCAGCTGTGACATAGTAGGGCTGCTCAATTTGTATAAGCATATTAGTTGTTCAACAAACATTGGCATAGCCAATAGGTCTCGCTTTTGGGACCTTATAAGTATTTAGTTATGCAGCACAATATCCTTGGTGCAACAACAACTGTTGCATGGCTAAACACTTATAAGGTCCCAAAGGCGAGACCTATTGCCTAGGCCAATGCTTGTTTGACTTTGTTTGTGAACTGGGCCCAGTGTATCAAAGTTTTACTTAGCAATACAGATGAAATTCAGTTACACGTTTTGGGATTTTTACCATCCTTTTATTAAGCATTTACCATAATAAGACTGAGCAAGGTAACTTACCTATCGTGTTCCACATGGAATATGACTACCTGTCGCATTTATAGCTCACCGGGTCATTGTGGGTTTATCAGACAGGGTGCCAAACCGCAGGTGTAACAGAGATTCTGCACAGTGAAGGACTACCCACCCAAACTGCAGGTAGCTGCCAGCCTTGCTCAGGGCTTTAAGTGGGATGAAAAAACTGGAGGGGGGGGGGGGAGTCTCTCAAAGGGGCGTGCCCGAAGTAATTAAGGGCGTGGCTTAAAATCATGAAAGCTTAGAATCAGTGCTTAGCATAGTGTGCGGCCCGACTGGTATTTTGCTGCTTCTGTGATTGCATCCAGATATAGAATGCAACAAGTAACATTAGACCTAAAACAAGCCAGGACTATTGGCTTTGTCAATGATTGTTAGTTGCACCACGGCTTCGTTGTATGTAATATTGAAAATGCTTGAGTTCTGAAATGACGAGACTGTGAAATAACTAAAACGAATCTCTTTGAAATTAAATCAAAGGCAGTGAAGGGCGGTACTGCTGCAGAGTTAAGACTGTTTTTTCACCCTGAGGGTGAGAGCAAAAATTGAGAGCCCGAGAGGGAGACGTCTCAGCAGCTGCTTTTTAACTGCCCACTGAAAGCCCTGGTCTTGCCTCACATGGTTGCCCCAGGCAGGAAAATATATGTTGGAAGGGCCACCGTAAATAGGGTCATAGCTGTCCGACAGTGGTGCCTGCAGAAGCTTCTTCATCAGAAACCCAGCAGTTCCTCCACCTCTAAAAAAGATGCAGGGAAAATGAATGACCATCACCACCTTCCAAATAGGGTGGGGCACTTGCCACTGTGACCTAACGGCCAATGGCAGACGGCCCATCAGGGGTCAAAGGTTTCCGGTGGCAGAGCCAGCTGTGAGGCTGCCCTCAGAAACCATGGGTCACCCCGCGTCTTAGGGAGGGGGGGAGTTTGTGGACGGGGCTTCCGCTCTTGATTGCCAGACGCCTGGCATCCATCAAACTCCAAATTGAGCCCGCAATGTCTACTGGTTATGATTAAAATAATCTTAAATGCAGTCTGCGCTCCTGAGTTTCTCCTACTAGAAATGGGATGACGAGGTTATGCTTTTCTCTGCTTTTTCCACCTGTACTGCGTGAGAGGGGGAGGCGCGGGCGGGGGCGTCCAGTCAGCCCCCTCACGATAAAGCTGTCCTCTAGGGATGACATCACCGGCATAGCCAAAAAACAGGTAAATCCTCCCTTAATTACCAGCTCTTGCATCACCAGAAACTGCAGGAGTTGTGCTTCAGGCCCCAACCTGTAGGACTCGGCACCCTTTCTCACGAGTATTCCCTTTCCCAGGGAAGATTAGCAAAAAATGAAAAAAAGGTAAAGGTAAATAGAAAGTGTTTGAGCATGCCCGGGTGATTCAAGGCACGTACCTGCTCTCGGACGAGGCGTGCCCCGGCCTACACCTGTTCCCCGAGCCCGCTGACAGGAGGCGAGGAATGCCTCAGTGCAGCGCTCACAACACAGAGGGGTCTCTGGTGTGGCTCACGCGCCTCAGGGGCGTAAGAGGGCGCGTGGAGACAGAGCCGCAGGAGCGTAGCTTGGTCAGTAACACTAGGGGTGTGTGTGAGCTTCAGATGTTCCAACAATCACGCTGGCAATTAATGTTAAAATACATTATACATGGGCAGGGTGCATGAGAGGGGCAATTGGTAGGGGTACTAAGTGAGGGAAAACACATTTTTGTAAAGGTATCAACATTTTTGAAGACTTTCAAAACACAGACAGGGAGAGAGTGTGCTCCTAGTGAAATCCGACAGACACCTCATCGTATCCGACTGAAAGCACATGTACCCAACTATTTACCAGAAAATAAATTTATTAGGGGGGGAGGGGTGACACCCCAAACACCCTCCCCCTGAAGCTACGCCCTTGAAGAGTCGTGGTAGTAAGACTGGGAAACGAATGCTCAGAGCGCCGTCTGACCTGCCTTTCCACACCCCAGGCCCGGTTCCAGGAATTTTAATCTGGATGGGCCAACGGTGCATTTGGGTGGGCCAATGTGGGCTCTTTTTTTGTCAATTCTGGAGGTAGCCTCCTCGTTACTTTCTCTATGTGTGCCTCATTCTGCAGCACACATACAGGAAAATCCCTCAGGGGATTGTTTCTGTGGAGGAAGGCGCCCCTTCCTGCAATAAAACAATCCTGCATGCAAAGCAGGCACCCTGTGCCTGCGTTGGCGCTAGGAAGCCCATTGTGCGCCAGCACTGGGAAAAGGATGGAATGAGCCATATTGTGATAAATACGGTGCCAACCTCCTCGTGCTACATGTGAAGCCCGAAGATGCCAACCAGCCATGGAGCAGGGGCTGGCCTGAGCCCTTGAAGTCACGGGGATTGAATGCTCCTGACCTGCGCTCTACAGCAGTGGGTTGTTTGAACCAACTCCCTCAAGTCTACTGAATAGTGCTGGCGTATCAAATATGTTTCTAGTTGGGGGGGGGGGTGAGGCTAAGCTCAGTGAGTGTGTACTTGTCCTCCATTGTTTCCTTACAACTCTTTTAGTTTAGCTTATTGGGGTTGTGGCGACAGGCTCCCAGCGAATTGACGTGGCGGGCGGTTTAGACCTGCAGCACCTGGAGGCGAGGTGGGATGTTGTGGGGAACAGTTGCATGAAATGTATGTTTTGGAATACTGTTGTGGTTGTTGTGGTGCACCGGAGTGTGGATGGAGGTGTGGCTGATGGTCCGATGTTGAGTGAGATGGTGGGGCACAATACTGTGGTAATTGTTATAGACGCATTGCGGGTGATTCTGGGACATTGAGGGAAGGCCATCTCTCGATCCTTTCATGAAATGCCAACGGTCTGGGGTGAAAGCTCAAACAGGGACTTATATACCAGTACCTAAGAAGACAGGCCCCAGACCTGGTGCTCCTGCAAGAGACACATGATGGGAAGCAAGTGTAAGCTGCTAACAAGAGGGAGGGTTATTGGCTGTTGGCACATGCGGTATACACTGCTGGTTCGAGAGGTGTAGTATATTGCTGAAATGGACCTTTCCGCTGGAGATGAGGAAAGTGATTGGAGATGACCAGGTACGCTATGTCCTTCTGGACAGTAGATGAAACGGATTCCAGGTGGTAGTAGGTTCAATATGTCTGCCGCCCACTATGCAATCGGGGGGAATAGCAGAACTGGGGAATGTACTCTTGCAGTTTCTGGATGGGCAGCTGATCATAAGGGGCGACTTTAATCTGGTAATGAAGGAAGTCACTGACCAGCTCACCCAGAGTACTACTAGCAGTTGTAGCGGGTTAAGGGACTTTGTGAAGACCTATGATCTAGTGGATGTTTGGAGAAAATGTAACCCACATATATGCTAATACTCATTCTACGCAGCAGCTCATAACTACTATTCCCGCCTAGACCACCTATTCACACAAGGATCCTACCTCACACGAGTCTTGCCCACACGTTTCTTGACCCGGGGAATATCAAATCACTCACCTCTCTTTGTAGAGCTGTGGGGTCGTAGACGGGGGGGGGAGTATAAGGGCTGGAGACTGGACCCTTGCCTACTGAAACAGAAGGATGTGGTGCATGAACTATGCCAACCCAGGGAGCATTACTTTAAGGACAATGAACATATGGTGAGGTGCAGGGTGATACTCTGGGAAGCATACACAACAATCTTACGTGGCCAGGTAATATCCTTGGCAACCGCTAAGTGTGTGTAGATGTGGTGGTGAATGCAACAGGTTTAAGACCACCTCCTTTGGCTGGAAAGGGCATATATAATGTAACCCAGGGGAACTTTGTACGAAGGACCAGGGGACTATCTGTATTGCAGAGGAGTTCGCCCATCATTACACCTGATTGCATGTTTCCAGCTTGACCTGCTCAGCGGCAGAGATAGAAAAAAATAATAATACATAAACACTCTCAGAACCCCTACACAGAAACAGACATAACCGAGGTGCAGAAGGCCGCTCCCTGCCATGGGCCCTAGTGCCACTGCACCTGCTGCATCATTGGCAGGTAAATCCCTGTACCCCAACACACACCACCCAGCTTACCTCAGACACGAGCTAGGGTTTCCACCTGCCCGTTTTTTTTACCAGCATGATCAGTATTTTTTGTCTGAGCAGTACAAAAATAGGGAAAATCACCCAAATCCAGTATTTTTAAGCTTCTGACTACATACTTAAAATAGCAATTGTAAAAAATATACTTTAAAATGTGGTTTGGATGTTCCTTAATGACCCCAGACTTATAATTAAAGTGAATAAAGTGAAAAAAATCATAACCTTCTGCCATCGACATGTAGGAAGTACTTAACAGATGCGTTCTCTACGGCTTCTTCTGCCATGACTGTGAGGGCCAAAGGTCATGCTTGGGTGGGCCTGGCCCACCCGGCCTCCCTGCTAGAACCGGACCTGCCACATCCCCTGACCTGCCTGTCGACACAGATCCTGATTTAGATATCGGTGGACGGGTTACTCCGTCACAATGGTGACGGATATCCCATCAGCCGAAATATCAATCCCATAGAATATAATGGGATTGATATTTCGGCGGATGAGATATCTGTCACCGTTGTAACGGAGTAACCCGTCTACAGAGATCTAAATGAGGCCCACAGTAGCGTAACAAGGATTCAACGGACCCTGTTGCAAGCACGAAAAAAAGCCCCCTTTGACTGCTGTTGGGGTGGTGAAGTAGAGCAAGATCAGGGATCAAGGGCCACTCAGGGCTCTGGACCCTGGTGCCACTGCACCTGCTGCACCAATGGTAGCTATGCTGCTGTTTGGACACTATCTACCCTGCATTTTGCCTCAGGCAATGTTATGTTGTTGTGTCACCAGTCATGTGTTTTGCACAAGTCTAACAGTTGCAAGCTGGAGCCTGCTTGCTTTGTCCAATGAGCTGCAACCCAGAGACTCCATGGATGGCTGGAGCTGTGTGTGGTGGAACAGGAGAATACATGGGAGAAGAAGAATGTTCTGGACGATGCTTCAAAGGAGGCAGAGACATGTGGATGGATGCTGTGCTTAGTCGTGCTTTTTATCGAGGTGACTGTGAGGAGAGAATACACTCATACATACCTTGCATGTTTGCATACCCGCCAACTCCCTCTCCTTTGGAGGGTGTCACCCTTCTTGGACCCACCGTCACCCTCTAAATAAGTGAATTATCTCTGATAGGCTGCAAGGTATCAGCCGCCTTAACCCTTCCTCACTGCCCAAAACATGTTTCATCTCCTTTGATTTCAATTGGTTCACTCTCCGAGCCCTCTCGATTTAACCCTCATTGGACACTCAAACTTTGATGGGTGTGTACTTACCACCCTGATGAGCCTCTTGAAGTATATTAAGGGCCTTATTTATGAAAAGTGTCGCATCGCAGAGTGAAAACAGCGATGCAACACTTTTCATAGCGCCATCCTTGCGACATCGTGGATGCACCGTATTTGCTGCACGGTGATCCATGTCGCAAGGATTTACAGAACCGTCAGTATTCCTGACGTATCCGTAGGTGCAAAATTGGAACATTGCTGGAGTGTGTCTGACAACAGACGCAACTCCAGCAATGTGTCTTTTCACATGGGGCAGGCCCCATGTGAAAAGCCCTGCGTCACTCCTTACCCCTGGTTGAAGCAGGTGAAAGGATTTGACGTAGTGATGCCCTAGAAGTGTTGCAGTGAAATCTCATAGATTTCACTGCATCACTTCTACGTGGATTTCCTGCATCGGAACGCCCACCCTGCATACATTATACCTATTGCAGGTATAATGTAGCGCAGGGGTTTGCAAATTGATGCATCTGCCTAGATGCGTCACGTTGTAAATCTAGCGCAGTGTGGCACATTTTTTACCCCACCCCAGCGACACAAAAAGTGACGCAATAGCAGCATAAGGGCCTTGCAAATGAGGCCTTCAAAATTTTCTATTGCCTGCTGGGTAGAGTCACTACCTAATTTGAGCCAGTGGTTGCAGGTGGGGCGCATTTGTGGGGACCAGCACTTATTTTTCCTCAACAGCCGCTGATCGGGAGCAAGAGCGAGAAAAACCACAAAAGGGAGAAAGAAGGTGGAAGAGAAAGATGAAAATCGGTGACAAAGGGACAAAGCAGGGATGAAAAAGAACCTACAAGAGTGGGATAAGGGCAGGGAGTGTCAGGTGGTGCATTAAAGAGGCTTCAGGTGGAATCAGGACTATGCAGCCTTGGTATTCGGCACCTCGATCTACGATAGCGCTGACCATGGGCTTCTGAGCAAAAGGTTTGGCACCAGCACTTACTATTTTACATATTAAGCCCTGCCTGTAGCCTGGCTGCAACACTGCACTTCCATGTTTCCACATTATTTAAATGCCCTACTACACTGCACTCAAATGATTCTGCAAGATTTCTACAGCCTTCGACACTGCATTCCACACCCTTGCAGGACTGATTTGCCTCCTACCCTTCTACTACAACCGCACGTTGGTAAGGTCAGTAGGTCTTGTCTGGGGCATTGGCTTTGTCAATGCCTGTTTTTGAGATTTTTTAATTTGACTTGCTGCCACGCTCATGTGTCGCCTTTGCAAATACTCGTCCAACCGTAGACTTGTATCATTTGGAAATGACCATCAGATTGCATGTAACACACCATGTTTCGATACAGCATGACAGCCACCTTGGAATAGTATAAGTACTGAACAAATATACCATTTCAAGATGGACACCCACCCCTATTGCCTTTACAAATGCTTTTGCTGCTCTGGTCACTGGCATGCGGTGGAAAAACACCAAGGTCTCAGAGCAATGGGTGGAGGGACAAAGGCAGGGCTCACGGAGCAATGGGTGGGAAGGGAGGTTGTGGTGGTAGAGTGCGGTCACATAAAGCAAGAATTTAGTTGAAGTGTGTTGTAAAGAAAGAGGAAGAGCAGGAAGAGGCAGGGAAGGAAAGCACCAGGAAGCTGATAAGAGAGAGCAACAGAGAAAGAGGGAAAGAAAATAGTTCCTTCTGCAACACATGCATGCAATGGATTGGAGACAGAAGTACACTGGAAGCATGAGGTAGGAGTGCCAATCACAAGTGGGCTGATCTAAAATGTGATTGACAGTGTCTGAAGCCTATGGTCGGAGCAGGCAGAAAATGATAAGCCAATGCTTGCAGGGTCTTGACACAAAGCCCACTGCAAGTACAGTAAAGTATATTGGATATAATAAGTCTGTCAATCACAGAAAGCTACAGCTATCTGTCAGTGAAAGCTAAAAATGAGGCTCATCATGATGCCCTGAGCATTGGAATGTGCCACAGAGCACTTTTGCATTTGTGTCTACACTTCTCCATCTCATGCTCAGTTTTTTTGTAAGGCATTTAATATTAGTAATCAGCCTCTTTCAGGCATTACCAGTTATCGCACATAAAGCAACGGAAACACTAAGAGATACATTTTTGCCCAGGCGGGGAACACGTGATATGAAAGGTTTCAGACAAAGTGGCTGCATTTCAGAAACATCCTAAGCTGTTATTTGAATGACAGTTCATGTGAGTTGGGCTGTTATAGCTGTGGTTATGTCCTTTCTGTTAGTGGGCACTTGCTGCTCTGGCTGTTAATGCTTTGGTCATGTAGAGACATTTCATAATGATACATTTATTCCTGACATTACTGTTGACAGGCTTGCCTGACGTGTTGGTGTGGTCGCTGTTATAAATAAAAAAAAATCCAGCATTTGTAGAGCGCGGCAAATCACACGTGAGGGTCTCAAGGCGTTGACTAGTAGGCACAGGGAGATTAAGTGATTTGCCCCGAATCACAGGATGTTGACGCCGAGACTCGAACTTGGTTCCTACTGGCTCCGAAATCGACAGCTCAGGCCGTTACACCACACCCTCACATTATCCTCGTTATAATGTTAGCAGATGTGGTCACTATTTTAATAATGATGCAATTTGTTAGTAGCACAGTATGATTATCCTTGATGAGAAGTCACTGTGATGGAGACGCGTTCTCTAGGCACTGATTTGAATAATACCAAAATTGAGGGCGTGGAGACAGCGCAGAAGAGGAACAGCGCCCTATGAAAGAAGGTAAACATCAAACTTTTTTCAAATAAGCTTGCAAACAATCGATATTCACTAGGTATACAGGAAGTATGTTCTAGGCCTGACCTGACTGAACTTAAAACCTCAGTCCTTATTTGATGGATAATTTGAACAGAGAGATTTCGAGAAGCAAGATGCCCTCATTTCGGAGGAAGTGATTAGGAAGATATTATTTGGGATAACAGATAGGCACGAGCAAGGTCAAAATCTGGCACTGAGCACCTTCTACACAAATAGTCTGAGGTACTTATTCACAAGCTGCATTTTGTAGTACATTTATTTATAAAAATTTATACAGTGCAAACTTAACCCTATAAGGGTATCAGAGCGCTTTACAAAAGTTTCCGTAAGTAAAAACAAGACCACCAAGAAACATAAATGCTGACAATACCCGTTGCAAATCAGGAGGACAGTGAGTGAGAAACCAGGACATGGTTGGCGAGTGCAAACCCTGTTTGGAGAATTGCATGAAATCAGTATCCAGATAAATGAGTCAGTGCGTTCAGGGTAGAGTTTTGTTCATTAAAAGCAGTTAGACTTCTTTTATGAAGGATGTGATTGAAGGGTTCAGCCTGACTTTAGGGGGCAGGGAGTTCCAGATTCTGGGGGGCCAATCCGAAGAAAGCTCAGTTGTACGTTTTCTTTTTCTGACATTTTTGAGATTTCAATAGTAGTGTTGGTGCTTCTAGATGATCTGCCACCGCCAGACAGTTCCGGGGTATCAGCTAGGTACTTCTGTGTGCTGAAGTGTAGGGCTTTGGGTCATGCAGGCAGTTTGCAGCTGTATCCTTGCCTCGTAAGGGAGCCAGTTTAGTGTCTTCAGATCTTGAGTGATGTGGTCATCGCTGAGTCGCAAGATAAGTGGTTTTCTTTTTTTTTTTAAATTAACTTTACCTCCTCGTCTTCTGTCGACTCTCCCCCCCCCCCACCCCACCCTTCCGCTCTTACTTGCATGGGCCGCTTCTGATGGCCAGTCACTGGTACTGCAACACTCTGTCATAGAAAATAATCAAGGCAAAACCTGAAAATAAAACCCCAGAGAAAATAATGATAAAATAAATAAAATTATTTTGACTTTTTAAAAATATAAATAGGTATATTTTAGTGTTAAAAAGTAAATATGAATTAAAAATAATGATTATTTTATTATAAAATAAATGATCTTTAAAAATATATGCAATCTTATATTTTAAAAAGAATTAAATTAATTTAAATTAATTATATACCTAACTTGTAGTATTTTTTATACGTCTATGCTACAACCCACACCTGCATCTGCCAAATCCTGGTGTGTGTGTAGAAGATCCTCTGAGAATCCAAAAGACACTGTTGGTACCTCTAGAAGTGCTCTAGTGTACACTGTTTCATGTAAGGGCCACAGGATAACAGTGACAGTTCCTCCTTGAGGGCAGAGGAGCGCCATCCCGCCTGCTGCGAGTGTAACAGCTGCAGCAAAACATAACTTCAATAAAATGGTCAAAATGGACATGACCATTTTCGTGAAATGTGTGCCGGGGGCGGGCCATTCCTGCTGCTGCTGCAGGAAGGACTTGCTTAAAATCTAAAGTGCGCATGTTGGATTGGCCGGCTGTCTTGTGGCGGCCAGCCTGACATGTGCACTTCAGCCCGCACCAATACCAGCTATAAAACAGCAGCCTGGCGGACTGCAGGCACAGGCTCCTACTCTGGAAAGAAGCGCTGTGTCAGCCTGCTCCGACAATCATGGTGCTACTCTCATGCTGAAAACGACATGATAGTAGCTCCATGATTGGTTAGGGTTCATTGGCCTTTTACTTCCGAGTCAGGCTCTGTGGTTTCAGCAGTGGAATGCCTTCAGTGAAGACACCAACTGGATGGTGGTCCCGCGTCTCCGGGGTCTTCCCTGCACCTGAAATGTAGGAACTTTTGTTTTTATTTATTTTATTCCATTCAAAAGTACAGTTTAACTAATTTGACGGGGTGGGTGAAGGGCCATTAAGTTGTTGTCGAACTTGCAGCGAGCCCCAAGACCTGCTGCTCTTTACCCCACCACTTACACATGCCACTAGCCGCTACTGCACAGGTAAGGTGTAATTTTGAGGTGCCCCGAACATCCACTAGCTATGTTTTAGCGAAAATTGTTGTCATTTTACATCCTTGCTTACAAAGTGAACGCTCTTAAACTAATAAGGGTCGTTATACGTTACAATCAGAAATTATAATTAAAAATACTTTGGCCAAAGTGCCCAACAAAAAATGTTTTTGTCAAAGTTTTTTCCTGCAATCACATTTTTTGTGAATAAAATGTCCCACTGAAAGTGAATTGTTGTGATGGTTGATCTGCCACAATACTTTCATCTGTGGGAATTTTTTATAGGGCATTGTTAAAAAAAAAATCAATTTTTTGTTAATTTCACCAAGCTTTTGAACATTTTTTTTTTAACTTTCGAAAATTTCTACATGAGATTTTTTAACCTTACACACTCTTAACCTATTGCAAACTTATGTGACAGGTTTTTCCATGTGTAGAAATTTGTTGGTTCGCTCAGGTCACTGTTCAACGTGTGCCTACTTCAGTCTAAGTGATGGAAGGAGGGTTCAGGGACTGCAAAGAAAAGTATTTGTTTGATTGAAAACAGATTTTTCAAATGAAGATGAGGAGCCAAGAAAACTGAATGTGAAAAGCACATTTATCTTAATCTTACGCCTGCAAACTGTTTGGTCTCCAGATTAGCTGTTGGAGGGTTAGGGATACAGGCATATGCAGGGAAGCTATGAAAGTCAGAGTTTCTCCTGAATTACACCTATGAGTCTAGTAATTGCCACAAATTGAGTCAAACTATACAAACCGTAGGCATAAACATATACATGTATCAACTTAGGGCCGCATTATGATGTCGGTCACAGTTGCCTCCGACTAACACTATTGCGGTTTGGGAACCGAACGACCTCAGGTCGGCGGTTTAGACCACCATTTTTGGATGTGACCCCACATGGTGCGGTCGGAAACATCCAGTTTTCAATGGGAGCTGGTGCGGCGGGCGGAAATCTGGAAGTTCGTAAACATTGGTGCCTGCCACACGGTGTAGAGATGTTGAGGGGGGCACCATAGGTTCCCCCCTGGCCCAAATGCGGAGGCCGCGGAGGGACGGGGGCTCTGCTAGGGGCCACCAATGTTGCTTTCCAACAGCCTTTCCATGTCGGAAAGGCCGACATGGAATGGCTGTCGGAAACCGACATCATGATCACGAAGGCGGAAAGGTAGCCCATAAGGGATTATGAGGTCTTTCCGACCGACGGGCTCCTTGAGCCTGTCGGAACCGCGTTGGATTCTCTAGCCGGTTTAAACTCCGACCGCAGTCAGCCTAATACGGCAGTCGGATTTTAAACCTACCATGTCGGTCGGAAAGCTTTCCAACAGACATCGTAATGAGGCCCTTGGTCTTTTTTATGAACAGGTCTCTTAATTCCCAAGTGATTCATATTTTTGTGGTTATGTGGGAATACTACTGGCGAGCAAGGTCCCTGCCTGACGTCGTTGGGCTGTTGTGTACTCTCAAACTAGGAAACTCCTTGGAGACAAATTGGTCACTTTACTTGAATTACTGACATGTGGCGACCAGCCACCTTTATTCATTTGTGAAATGGATGTGTGCTAGCAGCCCATTGGATTCTGAGAGACGTGGAGGTAAGCAGAGTGACTATTAGACAAAGTTCCTCTATGTGGATCATGTAAGAAAAGAGGCATTCTATCCCAGGCCCAATTTTAACAAAGCGGATTCACAAGCAAGAAGTATATGTGCTTCACTGAAAACTAACTATGATCACTTTCATGTCAAATGTGCTTCAACACTATTATACAAATGTATGAAAATTGCCATAGAGGACTAACCAAACTGAAATGTAAAGACTTAAAAAAATATTTAGTGAATTTTCCAAAAAGCTCCCTCGAGAAAGAAACATGATGCAGTATAGTTTCTTATCCCCTTGCAATAGTGAACCTTTAACTATGCATCAATGCGAAAGTGGCCGCCAGTGAAAAGAAAACAATCCTTTTCTCTTTATCCCCTCCAATATCTCCCAAGGGGAGTAAACAGTATTCATGTTTTGATGACATCTGATTTCATTTTATAATCCAGAACATCCCTCTGATAATATGAGGGTAGGTTTTAGATTCCAGAATGTCTCTTTCTGTGGTGATTTGTGGTTGGGTATTTTGATTCCAGAATGTGTCTTTCATTACATCTGATTGGGTTTAGATTCTGGAATGTCCCTTTGCTTAAAGATATCTGGTTGGGTTTTAGGTTACAGATTTGTTCCTTTGTTTGATGGCGCCTGGTTTTCAGATTCCAGTATGCCTCTTTGTTGGATAGTATCTGGTTAAGTTGTGGTCTTCAGGATGCCCCATTGTTTGATGGCATCTGGTAACATTTTAGATCCTAGAATGACTGTTTGTTTGAAGATGAACAATTCAGGTTTAGATTGTAAAATGCAGTATTGTATGAAGATGTCTGATTTAGGTTTGTAGCTATCATGAGAGCAGCAGGTTCAGGGACATTAACACCTCACTCCACCCCAATCATGGTGGCAGAGGGCTAATCTTTTGCTTATACTAAAGCCCATGATACCCTTGCTATATCACTGATTCAGCTGGGTTTTACATTCCAGGATGCCCCATTATTTGATGGTGTCTGAGTGGATTTTGGATTGTAGAATGTCCTTGGGGTTGGGGTTTTGGTTCTAGAATGTTCTTCAGTTTGAAGATGTCCAGTTAGGCTTAGATTCGAGACTGTGCCTCAGTTTGAAGATTTCCAGTTGGGTTTTTAAATTCCTCAATATCCCTTAGTCTGAAGACGTCCGGTGGTGTTGTAGATTTCCTTCATGTGCTGCTTCTCTTCCCAAATATGGACAACACGATTTGTGTGGCTCCCCCTCGCTCCACTTGGTCTCTCCCGTGTGTGCAGCTTTTCTGTTCAATTCCCCCCCCCATGTGCTCCATGTTGCTCCCTTCTCCCATACCCCAGCTTTTCTTCTTGTATTTTTAGGTAATCCCCCATGGCCTAAAGCTCACCCAACACTCCCCCAACCGACTCCCCCCATGCCACTATCCACTGCTTCTTGGTTCTTCCCACCCCTTGTGGTCCTTAAATTTAAAAAAACAAAACGTTTTTTGAGCTGGCTCTAATTTGCTGATGGGCCATTATAATTTAAGAAATGTGCTTTTGCGCAAGTGAAATGATTTTGTTTTATTTACCTGTCCAAGTGGCATCTGCTGTCTTAAATAAGTAAATAAAAAAATTAATAAAATTGGCCATCACATCATCCAGCATGCCTACCCATCATGCATGTGCACAGATATATCATCATGCATGAGTGCGCCCACTGAATGACATAGCCGTCCCAAAGTATATGTGATCTTGCGCGTGCTGCATCATTATGTCTTTTAACCCATGCTGCACAGCATCAGCAAAAAGCACTGGCAAAGCCAATAGGTCACAAACTCAAGGCCTATTGGCTTTGCCATTGCCTGTTTTCATTGTACTGCATCTAGTGGTCAGCTGTTTGATAAACCCGAGATTGTTGTTGTCATTCGACTCTTGTGATTTTCTCCTAATATTCAGACTGATTTTTTTGTCCTATGTTTCCTGTACCTCCTTTCCCTGGTAATTCTCTGGGCCTGAGATTGCTTTGTGACTGGACTCACTGATGTCAGGTCCAGGGTCATACTACCCAGACAGGAGGATGTTGGCAAGTTGGCTTTGCACATTTTGAGGTGAGCATAAACTAAAACTATAATCATGCTGTGTGGAAGAGCTTGTAAACCATCAGTATTTAAGGAGCATAATGCCAACACTCAGGGAACTAATGCTTACCAGCTGCTCTCCTCTAAGCACGCTTTACGCTTCATATCGATTGCAATTTAGTGATTAACATCAGTATCAGAAAATCATTAGGGGCAAAGTTGTGGCGTTAAGGCCAGATCTGCTGACTTTGGAACTGGGGAACCAGATTCGAGTCTCGGCGTTGCCGCCACATCCTGTGATTCTGGGCAAATCACTTAGGGGCATATCAGCAACAGACGGCGATAAATATCGCAAAGTGCGCTTAGCGCTTTTATATTTATTGCCGTCTATCGCTGGAATTTATCGCCCGGTTAGCGCGTTATTAACAGCGCGTTACCCCAGGGCGATAATATTCCAGCGATATCCAGGGAAATGGGCCAACATCGCTGGAAAACCAGCGATGTTGCACTCAAACGGCGATAGCCTTGGTGATACGACCATGTGGTCGTATCACCATAATCCAGCCCCAACGTTATGGATACATAAGTCTGGATTTTACCAGACGTTCAAATCCAGCGATAATGGCCAGCTAGCGTGATTTTGTACATCGCTACGCCGGCCGGCCCATTGTTGTAAATATCGCGAAGCTGCCTTCGCGATATTTATCCATGGAGCTTTTTTGAGGCACGCCTACTTTGCATCTCATTAGCGATCCAAAGTTAGGCGTGCTGGGAACGGGCGCTAAGTATGCAAAACATGCGCTAGCGTGTCCTTGCTGATGAAGCGATAAAGTTATCGCCACTTTTCGCCCGAAAACAGACGCTAAAGCGGCGATAAGTTTATCGCCAGCCCTTGTTAATATGCCCCGTAATTTCCTGTGCCTACAAACGAACTGAGTGTGACCCTGTGTAATGTAACTGGTGCTCAGACAGATCTCTCCAATCCCTTTAAGCCGAGTTAGTGCTATATAAAACTGCAACAAAAAATGCAGCATTTCCCAGATATGGGCTGAGGTCTATGTTAACATATAGGTAAAATGGATATCTCATACCTCATAGGACCAACGAAGAAATTAGCGGATTCATTTATCAAAATGAAGTGCGGAGCTGGTTGGAGAAGCAGGGATGGGAATTTAGTTGGAGCATCTCCCATGCAAGGATTTTCAGAGCCCCAAGCAAATGGCCTGTCACTCACTCTTTAAGCTCTCATTAAGGAAGCGAAATGTTGCAATGTGATGTCCTCTGATGACACCAGAAGGCAGAATCCCTAATCTAGCGCTGGACCGAGTAGTGCCTAGGCCGTTCCCGCCGGCAGATGGGGCAAGCTGTTTGCCCATGAAGGCAGTTCTACGCTAATGCTGGCTAAACATAGGGGATTCATAATAGTGAGTGAATGCCACTTCATTATGCGCCCTGGCCTAGAAAGTGAGAGTGACGCAGCCACACCTTGGTGCCAAAGATTTGCTGGCCTGTGTGTACTCAAGGTTCATTTTGAGATGTTGATTCGTTCCGAGCGCATTGACAATAATAGGCGTATATTAGCTCCTCTCCAGGCTTTTAAAGACAAACGAGAGCAGGTGATATTTCATCATTAGAAGTTTTCTGATCCGACCTGTTGAGGCTAGCCCTGTGGCGAGTTAAGAAGCCGGCAGCCTACGTTTCTTCGGGAGCTTTGTTTGACACATTGGTTCCTTTGTTATTCTTGTACAAAGCTCCTTCAGACACTGAAAAAATAGAACCTTGGGGACAGATGTCTCATTGTTGTTTACAATCTTCTGACTAGCACTAGTCACGTGTCTCAGCTGTACATTAAGAAGGAAGAAGAACATTCGATGAAAACAAAGGGAGGCAGGTGCGTGGCAGGTGCAGGAAGAGCAGCTGTCCCAAGATGGCTGGTGGTTAATATGGAGACCCTCGAGTTATGACGTCAGAGCCGCGAGGCGCCCGCCAGCGAAGAGGCCACCACTCAAGTTAATTAAAAAGCACACCTTCTATAAATGCTGCAGGTGAACAACACAAGCAAGAACGAAGCCAAAACGGGAAAACCAAAGAATTGCAATGAAGGAGTTTTATCAGTATACAAGCCAACTTCTTTGCCTTCGTCCGATTTCATTTTCATTGTGTTTTAACAGAGTCCAGGGGCTTCTGATTAGAATCGCTGCAAATGACTACTTGAGGCAGTATTACACAAGGTGCCCCGGGGTGCAGCGGGCGTTTGTGCCCGCTTTTCGCGCCCCTTGGGCACTTTGGTATTACAGAAGAGGCTGTTGACGCTTGTGCGGCCCCTTCGGTAATACCGATATCTTTGGCGCACATAAAGCGCCAGCGCTATCTTCAGGGGGCGTTCCCTCATTTGCATGTGGGTGTGTCCCATGCAAATGAGGGAATCCCTTTGCTTCTGTGCCCTTTGCCTCTGCGCCCGCGCACCTAAAAGACCTGCAGCATCTAAAAGGTGGCGCACTGCAGTGCTTTAAATGGGCCGGTACTCACCGGTACTGAGTAACCGGCACTTCCGAATTTTCTTGCCGTCAGTACCGGCACTTCTCTTTAGCCAGAGAGAGTACCGGTACCCTGATCAGCGGCACTGCAGGCTCAGGTTAGGCATCTCCTCCAGCTTAGGGCAGTCGCTGCTGAAGATTCCAGCAGCGCCCACTTGAATGTCCCCAGACTGCAGTATGTTGAGAGGGCTTACATCACGCTGTGATTAACAGGACAGGGTCTAGACAGACCCTGCACTGTTGATCAGATGAGCAAAGACCATTCGGCTGAAAGTGATTTCGCCCCCCCCCCCCAACACTCCATTAGGTGAGTGAAATGGGCTAGGACTGCCAGACAGTCATCCAGTCCCATTTAGTGTATTGCACTGGCCCTACTAAAGCATGTGGCAGCGCAATACAATCCTCGACCTTCATCAAAGATGTTTTTCTTTTCATCTTTATGTTTAGCACAGGAGCTGCTTCCCTTTGTGTACCCCGCAAACACTAATTGCTGCATTTACAAGATAACAGGGTACTGGGACAATGGGTGTGAATTTAGCCCTGCCCTTAGGGCAATGCACATGCAAAAGTAACAATTGATGGACGGAATGCTGGACAGTGCAAACATTCACCCCCAGTCACAAGGATCTGGGTTTAATCCATCATTCTTTTGCTCAACACACCACCCCAGTTTGGACCCAGCCATATGCAAATCAGTCTTGACCCTGTTCCTTGTGGGAACAGTCCAGCCCGAACTGCCAAGCCAGGTCCTCCCTGGACCGGAAACAAGCATCCTGGGACCGGTTTCAGGGCATCACCCTTCCTCAGCCAGGCTAGCTTGAATCCAGTGGTGTAGTGAGCACGGGACCCACGTCTGGGCATGCCCTTCCCACTTAGGGCGACATATGCAAAAGTAACAATTGATGGACGGAATGCTGGACAATGCAAACATTCACCCCCAGTCACAAGGATCTGGGTTTAATCCATCATTCTTTTGCTCACCACACCACCCCAGTTTGGACCCAGCCATATGCAAGTCAGTCTTGACCCTGTTCCTTGTGGGAACAGTCCAGCCCGAACTGCCAAGCCAGGTCCTCCCTGGACCGGAAACAAGCATCCTGGGACCGGTTTCAGGGCATCACCCTTCCTCAGCCAGGCTAGCTTGAATCCAGTGGTGTAGTGAGCATGGGACCCACGTCTGGGCATACCCTTCCCACTTAGGGCGACATATGCAAAAGTAACAATTGATGGACGGAATGCTGGACAATGCAAACATTCACCCCCAGTCACAAGGATCTGGGTTTAATCCATCATTCTTTTGCTCACCACACCACCCCAGTTTGGACCCAGCCATATGCAAATCAGTCTTGACCCTGTTCCTTGTGGGAACAGTCCAGCCCGAACTGCCAAGCCAGGTCCTCCCTGGACCGGAAACAAGCATCCTGGGACCGGTTTCAGGGCATCACCCTTCCTCAGCCAGGCTAGCTTGAATGGGCGCAGGGTCAAGACTGATTTGCATATGGCTGGGTCCAAACTGGAATGGCATGATGAGCAAAAAAACGATGGATTTAGGCCCAGATCTCTGTACTGGGGTGAATGTATGACATTGTTCTGCATTCTGTCCATCAATTGTTCTTTTTGCATAGGGCACTGCACAGCAGGGAATGTTGGAACACTCCAGGAATTAGCTCCCATGACAACTGTTGATGCATTTGGTTGGGGGAAAGAGGAGACGAACATAGAAGGACCAGGGAGTGAGGAATGTAAAGTGAGGTGACAGGTGAAGTTAGGATTGCCGCTTTTTCAGATAAAAATGCCAGATATTTTTTGGGGAGAGTTTTATATAGCGCAAACTTATTTGCTGAGTTCTGAAATCATTAATGGACTTAAAAATGGCATTTTAACACAAATTTGTGTACTTTCAAAAATCTGGTGCATTTCTTCTTAACACATGTGTCTTTGGATCATCTATATATCTATGTAGGGACCAGTGACAAAATGTAAGAGACTTGTGGAGATAGTAAGCGAGAGGTGGGAGTAAGAGAGGAAGAACCAGCGAGAGAAGGATAGAGGCTGGGTAAAGATGAGAGGCAAGTGGAGAGGACATGTGGATGTAAAGGCACGGAACCAGCAAGAGACATGAAGAGCCTGGTCGTAGGGAAAAGGCCAGTGGCAGTGCTTTAAATGGACTGGTACTCACAGGTACCGAGTACCAGCACTTCTTATTTTTATCAGTGTTAGTACCGGCACTTCTTTACTGCCAAGGAGAGTAACGACACTCATGAAAGTTAGGCTCATTAACTGCTAATGCTGGTGAGCACTAGGCTGGCAGGGTTGGAACCTATCTCTGAGAGCCAAGGCACTTCTGCAGTCCTGAGCTGAGCCGCTGCTGAACTATTCAGCATGGGCTCATATGCTTGATGTCCCTGTGTTCACCATCACACCCTGTTTGACAGTGGAGGGCGCATTTAGGCCCTGTGCTGCTAATCACATTCACACTATTGTGTGAATTTGTGCAAACACAGGTATGGAAGCAGCACTCTGACAGAGGCAATTAAGAAAGCCATGGGAGGTAAGTGTGAGTGTTTGCTTATGTCTGTGTGCTTGCCTGCTTGTGTGTGCCTGTTTTTGAGTGAGAAAGAGGGAGAGTATCAGGACACTCTCAGGAGATATATTGAAGGGAATATGTGTAATGCTTTTGTATACATGTCTGCTTGTTTCTTTCTGTGTGTGCGCGCTTGAGAATATATAGTATTATGCCAAACAACAATAAATAACAGTAGGGCATTAACCCCTTGACCGCGATCGGAATTCCGCTCGTGTGCTGGACATTCCGATCGCGGGTGTGGTCGTGACGAGCTCAGCTCGTCATGCGCACAGCGCTACCGCGCAGCATGACGAGCTGAGCTCGTCACGAGCATCGAAGGGGTTAAGAAACAGCAAATATTACAAAACAAGGAAATGTTAACATATCATCCTGTTTGGCTTTCATTTTGTGTAATGAGTTAACCTGTTTCGTTTACATAAACGCATTTCATGTGTTTTGATATGTGCTGCAACTGGTACCGAAGCAAAAATGTACCATCATATCTTGCCCATAGCCCTGCCCCTAGCTCCGCCCACTTGCCACACCTCTAGCTTATTTTAATGAGTACCTGGACTTATTTTTTCCCATTTAAAGCACTGGCGCACTGTCAGTGCGCCACTGATGGCAGCACTCTGGTGGGTGAAATGGGGTCTCATGGACCCCCCAGACATCCCCTTGCAGCTGGGTCACTGCCTGCAAGGGGATCTCTAATCCCCCTTCAAAAGTGCAGGCGGGTTGCCGCCTGCACAGTGAAAACATGTTTTTCACCTGAATGCGCTGCCCTGGGGCAGCACGAGTTGGCGGCTGCTCTGTGGGCAGCGCATTCACCATAATGAGGCTTATTTTCCTGCATTGCGCTGGGCGCACCTTTTGAAAGGTGCGCCCAGCACAATACAGGAAAATCACCACATGTCTAATATGGCCCACTGGGGCCCTATTATGTAAAGGGCGCACTTTCCCTGTTTGCACCCGGCGCACCTTAAAACAGGAGCGCCAGGCGCAAACAGGGAAAGTGCGCCCTATTACTTGGAATGAGCTGCCCCCAGGGCTGCTGGGAACGTGCGCTGCCCTGGGGGCAGTGCATTCCTGTGTATAATGGAGCAGCTGCTTTGAATACACTCCGTGTTTTCACAGTGCAGGCGGCAACCCGACTGCACTTTTAAAAGGGTTTAGAGATCCCCCTGCAGACGGGTGCAGTCAGTGACTGAACCCGCCTGCAAGGGGATGTCTGGGGGTTCCATGGGACCCCCTTTCCACCCTCCAGAGGGCTGCCATCAGGGGGCGCACTGACAGTGCGCCACCTTTTAAATGGCATACTGTCAGTGCACCTCCTGGAAGCTTCTTTGCCTCTGCGCCTGCATCTGTAATATGGCGCGGATGCCTAAGCAAAGGGGTTCCCTCATTTGCATGTTGCACACTCCCATGCAAATGAGGGAATACCCCCAGAAGATATGTGCGCCAGCACTATCGGTATTACAGAAGGGGCCAAACAAGCGTCTGCGCCCCCGTCTGTAATACCAAAGTGCACCCGGGGTGTGCAAAGCAGGCGCAAACACCCGTTGCGCCCTCAGAACACTTATGTAATATGGCCCCTGGAGTGAATAGAAAGCGCTTGTAAAAAAAATCGAATACGTTTATGCCTTAATATTGTGAAAGAAATTATTGGAGAGCAAGCTTTTGTACATAAATAGGCGATTTTTTTTTTTGAAGAGAGAAAATAATGATTTTATATGATGGGGCATATTTATGGGGATTTAGTGCAGGGCAGTGCAGCAAGTCACTTTGCTGCGCTACCCTTCGTCAAAGTGAAAGGGTAGGAATGTTCCATATCTATGGCATGTGGCACACTCCTGTTCTTTCCAGCTGTGCTGGCGCTGTTTGGTGCAAGGGTGCCTGTGTTGCATGCAGGGTTGTTTATGTGCAGGAAGGGGCACCTTCCTGCACAACACCAATCCCGGGAGGCTTTTTCCCTTTTCTATGTGTGCTGCAGAATGCAGCACACATAAAGAGGAAAAAACGACTAGAAATAAAGATATTTCTCCTCATTGCACCTCCCTTGGGGAGTAAGGTTTTGGTGCATCCTACAGGTTTACATGGTCTTGTAAATCTGGGGATGCGTCAAAATCCATGGGTGTTGCCTGGGAACACCCACCGCAATGTGCATGGAACACCTTCCTAGGGCAGAGTAAGGCAACTCAACGCTTTGCGCTGCAGTGCCTTATTCCATATCTATGAGGCCATTGAAAGCCATGCTAAGTGGCTTTGCGTGGCCTTATAAATATGATTTGGTGTTTGCGCCGCAGTTGCATCACAAAAAGTGGCGCAATGGCAGTACAGGGGGTTGTAAATATGCCCCGGAATGTCTTCTATCTATTGTTTCTTCTGATCCGTGATTTGTTGTGAAGGTTCCACTCTTTAAGGGAATTATATCATTTTATGTTGTATGCAGCAGAAGCTGGGTTTCTCTTCCACCCTAAAAGATCCATGTTGTCAAAGTGTGATCTATGGAACTGCACAGTCCTTCCCATACTTGCTAAATCCATAAAAGTGCTTCTTCATGCTCTGCGCAGCGGAAATATATAGATACAAAATAACGGCCTGATTTAGAGTTTGGACGCCGGAGTAATGTTGGTCAGGGTGATGGATTAAATTACTCTGTTGCCCTGACGGACATCCCGTCCGCTAAATTTAAAGGCCCCGCAGAGTTCTCTTAACATTGTCAAGAACCACTATCACCGTGGTTGCTGTCAAAGTTGTAAAAGTTTGACAAATGGCACTTCAAACATGACAGGTAGCTGTGAAACGTTTACAAAGTTCCTAGAATTTTTTTTTTAAACAAAAATTCTCCCTGAGCGGGAGCTGGTTTTTGATAAAAGTAAAACTAATCACCCCCACACTATAGGAGCTTTGTCCCATGGTGTGGGGATGCATTTTTTCATTTGTACTGTCTCTCACCGCCAGGTACCATGAGTTTAGTGGAGAAGGTACTCATCGCTGTTGCTGTCTAAATCAGCCCTTAAGTATATATATATATGTGTGTGTGTGTGTGTGTATTTACATTTATATAGTACAGAACCGGTCGACAATGTTAGTTTTGTTCATATAGAGGATCCTTAATATGGCATTGCAGCACTTTCAGTGTCCAAAGATAGCTTTCCAAAGGAGTCTGAGGTTTTCCCCACAAGTGGGAGCCTGAATAGGTTTTTGGAGTTGTGTTATCAGTAGGGTGAAAGAATGTGCTTTTGTTTGGTGAGTGTGTCAAACTTATTGGGCTGTGGATTTGGAGCTTGCGACCAGTGGGTCATTTACGTAGCTTCTCATTCAGTAGGCATGCCCATTGACCAGCAAATATATTTGTGCGTTATGTAACTAGTGGAGGCATCTCCTGTTGAGTGCTGTAGTAGGTAGTTAGTTGCATAGTTGGGTAGTGTAGGATCTGTGATCAGAATACAGGCCGAGGGACTGTCAGACTCCTCTCTGGAAGGCATATTGGCCCTGGGCACAGAGGATTACCTCTTCCACTTACCTCTGAAAGGTGTATTTGCGTCTCTACATTTCCCAGAGAGAATATGTTTGCATCACTGTTATTTTACTCTTTGGTCTCCTGCTGTCACTTTCTAAAACAACTAAAAGTACCACCCCACCACCAAATATTTGTGCTTTCATTCTACATCTTACCTGTTCAAGATAGCATTGTAACAATGTTACAGCTAACAATGGTTCTCTGTCTCACAATAGACAAAACACAGGTTGCTTTGTCGTAATATGGTTACCATAGAACACCATTCTGGCTTTTATTTTTCAGTACCTTAGCTGGATGCTATATGTAGGACCGTCTTCCCACCTGCAGCTGGTTTTCTGTATAAGACGCTGTCGGACACGCTGTATTCTTTTGTTGCCGCTCATTCGTTGTTTAATGATGCAGAAGAGATGCGTCAGGAGCAGTGTTTCTCAAACTGTGGGTCGGGAGCTGATTTTTGGTGGATTGGGAAAGTCCAAGCAATAAATAAAGATGCCTTCAAATTCTGTATTTATCTTGTAACATTTGCTGCGCTTCAAAGACAGAGGTCAAATGTTAGGCTATGTCTTCTGATAAATTGCTGCTTATGTTTTTTAACATGGGGATTGGTGTTTACAAACTCCTCTCAGTTAGCAGTCAGAAAAGGAAAAGTAAAGGGAGTGTGAAAGGAAAAGTTGTAGGATGCATTTTTTTGTAACACACAACAAAATGTAAATACCTGTAAACGAACTGTACATTCAGCAGTTAGGAAAGCAAAATGAAGCACATTTTTTGTAATTCTGAAGTGTGATGGAAGCAAAGATTTCAATAGGATCAAAACAAATCAAGACACTTTACTTGGTGATGCACAAATAATAAATATTAACAGAAACCTGGTTTCCTCTCATAATTTGGTCACAAAATAGTTTTATCAGTAAAACTGTATGTCTGTAAATTTAGTGGCCATTTCAATGGAAAATGTACTGTCTTTAAATGAGTGTGCTATCACACGATGCTTTAGTTACAGTGAAAAATTGCTCGCCTCATGTCGATTAAAGCTGGGTGGGTCGCAAAAGATTGTTGTTCACTAAATTGGGTTGTGGTTCAAAAAAGTTTGGGAAGCACGGATCTAGACTGATTAATTGTAAGTATGTTACAACTAGTGATACTTCTCCAGCTCACAATAGACAAACCATACTGTGTTTTGTGTGTATAGATTTACTTCAGAACAGCATTCTGACTTCTATTTTCCAGTAACATGCTATACACATGCAGATGGTGGACTATTGATAGCAAGTTATTAAAAGGTCTATTTACAGCGAATGTGTTGTGTATAATGACGGGCGAGGATAGAGCCCAGCACCCACTCTTGGGAAGTGGACACAGTTCATTGTACAGAACAGTGATATGTTTTTACTAACATATATTTTTGTTGATTTATTTCAGCATTTATCACACTCTGTTGACGTTTTGGCAACATCAGGCATATCTGGACAATGTTTTTTAGCTGCCCATACATTGTAAATCTATACTCATCTAGGTGCGGACCTGCACCTGTACATAACAGCGTATCTTTCTTTATTCAAAGTTATCTAGTTCTTTATTTTCTTCATGTGAGGGGCTATATCCCTAATTACCCCAGTTCAAATACAGATTCTATTGAGCCCGTATGTGTGGGCCACTGATCTCCTGCCTCGTACATCCCCTTTTTGCCACTGCCCTCCTTTTTTGATATCCGATCTGGGATCCGATTGACTCTATGTGCCGCATAGACTCAGAGAGAAGCTTGTTCCTTCTCATATTATAATTAGGGCTCCCGGTTTTATGGTATTTAATTTTTTTAAACTTCTGTCTGTATTTATACATATTTATTTTTGTGTTTCAAGAATAAATGAAGTGGTAGCATGGTACATTTCCACATTTATTTAACTGATAAATATGCATGCATACTTTGATGCCTGTTGCTTTTTAGCAAATTAAGCAGCCAAAATAGCAAAACACTGCACCCACATGTAAATATTAGCATTATATTTACCTATATGTTAACAATATGTATTTAAGGAAATCTCATCCTGTTTCTTAATTCCCAGGCTCTCTATCTGCTCAGATGTTGGCTTGAAATTTGTGAAGGACAGTGTCGAAGGTCACTCACAAAAAGCAATAGTTTTTGTATTTTTCTGCTTTCTGTAAATGCAGACACAAAACACATTGTTTTCTGTCTGTATTTATCTGTAAAAATCTGTAAAAATGGAAAACTGGGAGCCTTAATTATAATGAACTCCCGCTCCAATAAATACCTGCTTTGTTTCTAATCAGAATTGTTTATGTCTATTCGTCGCTGTTCATTATCCCCTTATGGCGAGTTTGATATATCAGATATTGAACATCCTAGTCAGCCAACTGTACTCACATCAATATCTCTCTTTGAAGGCATCCTTGTGGCGTTACATCCGTATATTTTATTTCATAGGATCACTGCTTGTTAACCCCTATAGATCCACCTGTGAAGACTCCTCGCTTAACTTCAGGGGAAACGCTGACACCTGCGTGCTTGTTCATTCCATGTTAACTTGGTAGCTCTGGGATTTCTATTTTGGATTCATCTAGTGAGTTCTAGGGACCACTTCCTGGCAGTTCTGTGGACACACTAATTAGGCACTCGCCTTTTGTTCTGTATGTTTCTGTGCCTAGTTTCAACTAAAAAATCCCTCTATTGTTCCAGTCTAGATCTGTTTACTGCTTCACTCCTGTTGGAATATTGACAGCCCTATCCACGATCTTTTTCCTATTAGGAAAGACAAATTATATTCTTACTTAGAAGATGCTTTTTATCTTATTTATGTTTAATAATCTTATTAACTTGTATTCCTTTGCTCTTTTCTAGCTTTTTTTCATCCCATTCTGCATTTTCTTTTTAGATAAATGTTTTTTCCTTCTAATTTTACTGTGATAATTTAACTATTGATGTCATGTGTACACATTTACTTTCTGATTAACACAATATGGGTTCTTCTTGGTTAGTGAACTTTGGCACTGGGATTCTCTCCTCAGGAATGGATTTCGATCTTTTACTCTCTGCACGGTATGGCATATGGGTCCCTATTGTCTCGGCTATGCCCTATTTTGCATGCACTAATAAAGACCTCTAAGCCAGGTCACTTATTCCAGTTCTTATCTTCACACTGGGTGTTTTTCTTATGATAGGGTCTTTTGGATCATTGTCGGAATACAGTTTACCTCCCAATCCTGTCAACTTTCTTGGTCTCATGTTTTTTACCTGGAATCCACCTAATCTTTATCTCATCATGTTTCAGACTACATCGATACTGGATGTGAGCTCCCTCTGTCCAGCTTGGATGGTTTGTGCCACCTTATACATTTTACATTCAGCGCCCTGATGAAAGTGTTATAACTCATGGAATTGTCTTCTTCTCACCGACACGCATGTCGGCACAATTGTCCTTTTTTGGCCATACTTCTGTGTCTGTGAATCATTGTCGATATCAATAGATGGAGCACATTAACGTATTGGCTGATTAACTAATGAAAAATAACTTCTGTGTGTGCATCTTTGTATACTGATGCCTATTGACAATTGACCATACAGTTTAGTATTACCTATGTGAAGGACTTTGAATAATGCTTTTAATAGAATGTATGTCGTTCTTCTTGGTATGACTGTGTGTGATTGACTTGAAGTGTGAGTATATAGTTGTTCTTTTTCTTGTTAGTAAAGGGAGCTCAATATTATTTTGATTTGTCTAAATTGAGTATTTAATACGAATATATACCAAATAATAAAACATGAAGTAAATATGTCTGATTCATGACTATTATTATTCATAGAGTTACACCTGTTTGAAAAGTAATGGAGAAGCGTATTTTATTGCTGTTTGTTGATTAATAATCTGATGTTTACTCCTAAACAACATACCATTGTGTAGTTATTGTAAGCTACATGATTTTTCCATAGTTGAGCCGTGACTGAGTATCGATGAATCACACTCTCTGCATGTAGAACAGAGGACTTATCTCCATTTAACTAACAGGAGTTTACAAAGATGGCACATGTCCTGAGGAGACCCATCAAGTGAACATAGAGTTCATAGATCAATGATACACCTTAGATTGCAACCTGATTTATTTAGATATGGAAACCAGAGAATGAGTTAGATCGATTATTGTCAATTATTAATGATGTGAAAACCTATTGGTGTACCTATTTGCTTTATGTCTAGTTGTGTACATGTGCACTTTTGGAGCACTTTGTTGTCTGCATTATGACCAATTATATATGAAACACTAAGATCTATGAATACACTAAATGATTGAAGAGAGGCATGTTGTGCACATTTATTGTTGATGTGTCTATAGATGCACGAATGGGGTAATATTGACTGTGTGAACCTGGTCTGAATAAGTCCCTGGGGACCATTGCTATATGAAAATGTATTCTGAAGGCATGGACCCAATGTTATATTTCTGTAGGAAATGCATATTATGTTTCTGTAGGAAAAGCCCCTCAAATTTGTTTCCTACAGAAATATAACTTTGGATCGATGCCTACATCCTAATGGGTTACCATTGGGCAGGTGGGGTTATGTTTCCTTCCTTCTCACTGGATTCACGTCTTTCTCAAGTGAAGTTAGAATTCTATTAAGAATATGCTCTGCATCTATAGCTGGGAGCATCTGAGTGAACCTGCCAGGTTGCTACATGGAATGGTGATTGGTTCAATCTATTAACGGTATACCTCTTGCTGGGCCTGCAGTCTCTAACCCTGGATTAAATATGGACGTGGCATTAAAATTCTCATCTAGTGTGGTGATTATTGGAGGAGACATGAATATAGCAATGGTTGAGGGGGGAAGAGCTGGTAAATGAGGGGGTCTGCCAGCAATATTTCCTTGCTGGGAATTGAGCTTGGTGTCCAGTGTAGAATGAATCTTTCCTAACTCTAGCGTGTTAAGGAGAGAGACAGACACACGCTAGAGTTAGGAAAGATTCATTCTACTCTGGACACTTTTCCTGTTCTAGAATAGATTATTTCCCGAAGGACTAGATGTATCTTCATAGATTTAGTGATGTTAGGTTTCTGCCAAGGGGCATATCGGACCACTCTCCTGTATGGATGGTGATTGCTGACCCCCGGGTTGGAATGTAGATTCATAGGAGCTGGATAAGCTGAGAGGCATATAGACAATCATTTTAAGGGCAATAGGGGCTTGATTCAATCTGAAGTGACATTGTGGGAAGTATATAACTTTGTTACAAGGGGCCAGGCTATATCTAGTGCAGTGGGGAAGAAGAGAGATACAATACGGAAAGGTGGGGAAGGGAAGAAGGTACTATAACAATTGGAGAGTACATATCTGCTGACTATTGACCCAGCTGTGTAGGAACAGATTACAATCAAGAGATTAGAATTTAACTCACTAGTTGCTTATAAAACCCTAATTCACTACACAACTGCACACAACGCCTCCACAAGGTGGGTCATAGGGCTACTAAACTCATTGCTTGGCTCAACAGATGAGAAGAAGGTCACAGGCGGATTCATGCAGTGAACGATAGATTAAGTGCTCTGTTGAACACCAACACTGATATAGTGTTGGCCTCTGCTGAGTACCTTCAGGATCTTTACTCTATAAGGGGTAGGGCGGCAGAGTCATATTTAACGGCCTTTGTTATAATATAACCTCCTCCATGCCTATCTGCATCAAATGGAGAAATATTTGAAAAGGTATTCACATAGAGGAGATTTTGATGGCATTAAGAAGTAAAATATTGATGGGAGGCTGGTCCTAATTGGCTGACATCTGAGTTCTTTAACTATGTTTCTAAGTGGGCCATATCCTTTCAATGTTCAAGAGGACAGGCTTGATGGTTCTCTACCATATTATTTTATAATAACTGTGGTAATAATGCTCTACAAGATCAGGAAGCTTGGAAACACAGTGTGATCATATTGGATCATCTCTCTTGCAAAGTTGCTAATGAACCATCTCTGTAAGATCTCAGAAGCACTGATGCACATGCCACACAACGGTGCAAGACATAATCTCAAACACATATATGGTTGCATGGAATAAACCATAGAATGAACTAACGGCTGCCCTCTCATTAGACTCTGCTACTGCCTTTTATTAAGTAAAATGTCCGTAGATCTAGAGAAAATGAACTTTGACCCATATATTTGTTGTGGATTAGATTACTCCATGTGGCACCCATGGCCACGATGAGCGTGCATGGTGTGCTGTCAGGAGCCTTCCCCCATGGGAACATACGACAGGGAAGTTCTCTCTCACATATTCTCTTTGCCCTGACCCCGGAACCCTTGGCATGTTGGCTGAGAAGTGATGTGTGGATAAGAGGCCTTCAATGGGATCTCTCTTAGGATGATGCAATTGCACTACATGCATTCATGTCTGATCTGGAGGCATCCTTACAGAATATCTTGTACATATTTTGAGTATTTGATATATGTGCAAGACTTTGTATTAACTCGGGATAAGTCAGTATTATTCCAGCTTTTGACTTTAAACCCTGTCTGGCCACCACTTCCTGTTTCAGCAGAGGCGTGTTGTCTTTACATACGTCGGGGTGTATGTAACTAGGCATGAGGAGGAATTCGTTAAATGCAATTTATACAGGACATTGACAGATATCAAACATTGGAGGTTGCCGCCTCTTTTTCTCATGAGGGCCACGCTTTCTAGGATGATGGCACTCCCATACTTTTTTATCCTCCCCAAAATACACCCAACTGGGTACTGGAGACGTTCTTTCAAAGGCTGGATGCAACTCTGCAGACCTGGTTGTGAGATGGAGGGCACCGAGAACTGCCCTGGAATCAACAGTGCAGATCCAGCGCATTTCACCTGGAGTTTCCAGCCACTGGAACAGCTGTATATCTGGGAGAAATATTAGGGGAAAATGAAGAATAATCAGGTGAATCCAACCCTTCAAGTCCCAATTAAAATGTCCAGTATCTCCACCACCCCCAGAGTTACAGATGCCCACAGTACTGGTAAATTTGGGTTTTGGGGGTATATCAAACCTCTAATTGGCCAAACTCCGAGGATCCCACGCTGATGCCCTAGGTGTGAAAATTATCTTGTTAAACAGAGATACAATTGTATCACCAACTCAGTGAAAGAGAAATCAGGGTCCTTTCCAAAACATCACTGGCAAAAACAATTATGCCCAGTTTACCTAGGATCTGATGGCCACAAAGAAAGAACTCTGAATATTATTTTAGCAGAAGAGTTATGTGGTTTAAGAATGCCTAAGCCGTCCTTCCCCAATTTTTGATTGAGGCTAGAAAGCCTGAAAGTCACAAGAAATCTGCAAAATATCAAACAATCCAAAAATAAATATTTGGACTTCAGTTAGAGTTTGGCAGAGAGGGTACTCTGCCGCAACGGTCCTACTCTGGCTACGTCACTGACACACTCCTCCGACAGCCCAACGGACCAAAGGCTATTGGAGTTTTGCCCATTCGACAGCTCACCCATTTTAGAGTGGGCCGTTGAATAGATAGTATTCAGTCTCCCTTACTGCCATGAAAATCCTGGAGGTAAGGGACAGTGAAAATGTTTAAATGACCCCCTACATCATGTGAAACAACTCCCATAGAGTGGGGTCATTGTTTTTCAAAAACGAAGGGCCTGATTTAAAGTGCAGAGGACGGACTCTATCTGGGAATTTTTTGTGAGTTGTAAAATTAAGTAAATCTACACCAATACAAGGTAGTAAACTCCTAATTAATCTACCACTTTCAGTAAGAATATGGTCGGCCATTTTCACAATCAGTTTTTGCCCACGAATGCGTAGAGCGAGCCACATGATGAAAATTTACAGTGCACGAGCAGGCACTTGAATGAGGGCTCTGAAAACACTTCAATAATACATTCCTAAAGTGCCTGTCTTGAGCTCTCGCACCAGTTTCTATTTACTTTGCTGGTTTGTGCTCTGTACGCTGCGTGCAATCCACCTTTGGGAGTAAATGAAGTGGAGTCTGCCTGGCGCTTGTTTACCTCTCTCTGGAAACACCTGCCGCTTACTTTATCTGTCGACAAACACAGAGTAACCATTTTCCCCTGGGAGCGGGAGTCGGGCCAGAACATTTGTTGGCTATAAGCAATCTTTGATTTGTGGAGTTTGCCTTCTTGGCCAGTTTATTGTTAGTAAACAGTTGTAATTAGTCATAATAGCTGCACATGCGTTCCTGAGTTGTCATTGGTGGGCTTGGTAGTCACGTGACACGGGTGAAAATACACTGAACAGGTTTTTCCAGTTAGAATAATTGAAAGTGAGAGTGACAATTTAACCATCCTGAGTCTAATTAAAAATGGCGTCTGTGTTGTCAGTTTCTCTCCCGATGAATGACAATCTCACGGAAGTCTTTGCACTGACTTTTTCCTACACCCCTCTTCTCTTCCCCCTCTTTTCATCTTACATCTGGGTTATTCAATATTGTTCTAAAAGGGCCAGATCCCTGCAAGATTTTCACACTATCCACAAAGCATAAGTTTGCCTATTACAGCACGATTCACGGAACTATTTGTGTATGTCATCTTTGGTTTCCTCATGCAAATATATTTTTTTAGTATGTACAAAAACATTTTTGTTGTAAAGTACAAAAAAAAATCGTTATTGAACTCATAAATGGGTTGAGTTACACAAAGACTTCCTTCCCTGTGAGTAAATGTACTCACAGGAGCAGTGGGCAGAATGTTATTATGTGCTCAAGCCTGCAATGCACTGTGTGTTTGTGCACATTAACACACTTAAATCTTTGGGGCTCGCCACAGCCTCTTCTTACACCAATTGCCCCTTGGAAATGAATATCTGATAAGGGCAGGAGTTGCCTTTCCAATGTGACTATGGGATCAAAACACTCCAAAACTGGTAGGGATATAGTGTGAGGGGTGTCTCGATGGGGTAAATGTTAGCAAGTGGATTTGCACGGAATTCACAAATGCTTTCCAGTTGTAGGTATGGAAATCTACAACTGTTGCAGGTGTCTAGTGTTCTTCTGGAAACTTTTGTGAATTCTTAAAAGTCATAAATCAAGGAAACTTCCAGGCACCTTTGTGAATTCCTGAAAGTCATAAATCAAGGTCGTAGACTGTGGGTGAAGATTAATGACTTTCTTTAAGAATTGAGCCCAATCGAGAATCATTTATATAGTGAGTGTTAATCTGACAATAGGGCACAGATCCGACTCTCACACACCAAGTAAACACTGCTGCCTTACACCTGCCTGTTTTGTTGTTTGTAATATCTTCTCATCAGACATTCTGGACTACCAGCAGGGCCTAAAATCCCTACTCTCCTACTACATGCTTCACCCACAGCAATGCCTTATTGATCTCCACAACAATATTATTGTACAAACTGGTACTTGGTCTGAATTCCCTTACCCATGATGCACTCATGAGTGGCCCAAGATTCTGGTGGGCTATAGATGATGGTGACCAATCAGAAGCATATACAATTGCAGGGTGGGGGTATCGTGTTGGGTCATTAAGAGAGAGTGGAATCTATTTTTCTAGAATTTTGGCATTTTGCCATTTGGATCTTTGCAAGAGCCTCTCAGAGTTAATGCAGCACGATTAACAACAATATTTATTGAAAGATGACTCTGTGGTTGGTTAGCATGATATGGTGGATGAGAGGTTGCAGTCAAAGGGCCTATTCACATAGGTACATCTACATGTGTAGATTTACATTTACACTTACACTTTTAAGTAGCGTTGCTACTTTGGGATATTCACCAATTACGAGTGTAAAGTGTAGACTCACACATCTCCACCCCCTGAAACATGGGATGGAGCCAAATTTACAAGTGTAAGTTACTACTTCCGAAAAGGAGCTGTAATAAATCCAGCACCACATCTGGCCACTGTGCTGCAACAGCCTCCCATAGAAACTAATGGAGGTGTGGACTTAAAATAAAACCGAATTGGAAATCATATTATATTAAATTATTTAAAATAATTAAAAAGATAAATAAATATAATTGAATATAAAAAAATATTTACATTTTTATTTTATTTTATTGTATCCTATTTTAATAAATGTTTTTGAATTTTAAAAAATAATGCAAAATCCATTTTAATACATAAAATATAATTAAACGTGTTTTAATTAATTCAATACAGCACTTTTAATAATGTAAGAATAGTCTGAGACTCTTTCAGCAGTGACAAAGTATTAAAAGATCTGTATCAGCGGGTGACTATTCGCACAGTCAAGCAGTCACTGAGTGAGAGATTCTAGTGACTGTGACTGATAGCTATAGGCATCCGGGAGAGAAGAAAGTGATCCCATGGACTACGGCATCCACCCGTTGATGCCCCTTTCACAATGTGTTTTTTGGCATTTCAATCCCTGTTCCTCGAAGGAACAGATTCTTCAACTAAGAGTGTGCAAAGTTGCAAATCTTTTCAAAGTTAATAAATGTCTCCTTTTTAGGTCTACCCCTGCCAGACAGTTTTTAGCTGCCTGATTGTGAAGGACCTTTTATGGGCTATACTAAGTACTTACAGTGGGTTTTGCGACTGCCCATTGCTCCCATCGGTTTGCTTTACTGCCACTGTTATTTGCTTGCTTCTGATTCAATAGCCTTCCGTCCTATTCTTGTATATCCCTCCTCTGGAGCCCAGCCTCTTTTCCATCTGTTTGATTGGCTGACCTTTTTTTCACTGCTCACTTTTAGAGAACTATTTTTTTCTTTTTCAGTAAGCTCTCCATGAAAGTAAATGTGATTTCTACCTCTCTTCCTCGCGTGTTTCTCTTCCAAATTTCCACATCCTTCACTCTGTTTTGCTCTCTCCTTTGTGTGCTGCTCTCTCTCCTGTTCTTCCATCCTTTCTATCCCTTCACCAACTCCCGCCCACACTCCTTGTGACTCACTTGGGTTCTCTCCCTCGTGTTCTGCTTTCCCCTTCCTCCACACAACCCAGCTTTATTTTATCCCTTCTCTCTATGTTGCATACCCTCACTCACTCCACTTTTTTTATGTAGCATTTTTTTGGAGCACTCAGTAGCTGTTATTTGCTGCTGGGTGCTCCACTACAAAAAAGTCTTAAAATATAATTCTTTTAAAATTTACCAACCTAAGGGCCTCAATACGATGGCGGTCGGACAAGCGTCCGACCACCATCGTATTGGACAGGTGTCTGACCGACTACATGTCAGTGGTTCCACCTGCCCGATTACAATGCAACCGGCATGCAGGCGGTCGTAAAACTGCTCTTTTCTATTGCGGTTAGAAAAGGGCCGCAGCACAAGCTGCAGTGGAAAAGGGCAGTTTTCAAACATTCATGCACCGTGGCACACGGTGCATGGATGTTTGGGGGGGCACCACATGTGCCCCTCTGGGCCCATAGCAGAGGCTCACGAGGGATGGGGGCCCAAAGTCCCATTCCATCTGCCTTTACATGGCGGTCGCACCGCCATGTAAAGGCAGAGGGAAGAGGGACATCGTAATCCCTACAGCGGCGCCTCCACAGGCACAGCCCCCATTGTAGAGATTATGGTCCGACCGATTCTCCGACGGGCTCCTTGAGCCTGTCGGAGGCGCCGGTCAGTCTCTCCACCCGCTCTGGTCTGACCGACCGCATCATAATGCAGGGGTCGGACCGCTAGGCGGAGGTCAGACCGCTATGCTAGATGTCAGTGGGTCCGCCGACATCGGAATGAGGCCCTAAGTATCATCTGCCATTTTAGGCCGAGCAATCAAAAAAAATGGCACCCACGTCCACTTCCATTCTTTTGGCGCTCATGTGTGGTGACACATGCACACGCCTACAAAATGACACGACAATGAACAATTTCTTTTTCATTTTTAGGTCTCGCGCCTAGCGTTGCAGTGCGCAGCACTGCTCGCGCAGCGCGAGACCTCTAGAAAGGGCTTCTGAAAACGACCCACACGCTCGTACGTGTGGTTTTGTTTTCAGAAGCCCTCATTGGCTGTAGCGTGCGTTTTAGAAAAACGGCACGCGATTGGGCAAAGGCGGGTGCATGTCCCGCCTTTGCCGCGCCCATTCCCGACGGTGGCCAGAACGCGCAGCAGCGCGTTCGTCTCGCTTTGCTGCCGCGCTCTCTAGCCCCCGCTCCTCTGTGGTGCGCGCGCACCACTTGTTTAATTTGAGCTAGGCAGCTAGAAGGGAATCCCCACCCAAACATAGTTCTTCGTCACCCCTCCCCCAGCCACCAGTATCCCCTCCTCCCAATGGCCACAAAACAACGACTCTGACATGAACTTGTCAGCATAGCTTGCTGAAGTAAACCACGTGGCAACCGGAATCACCATACACTAGAACGAAGAAACGAGACAGAGGGGCTGGGACTGCGAAGGGAAGCTGAGCATTCCTCAACCCTACCCCCGTGTCTACAGGACTTTGGCACCGGTAGCCTGGTTGCTTTGGCCGTTGGCAGTCAGGAGAGGAGGCCCTGGGAGCATGGAAGAGAGCTTTCCATGGAAAAAGAAAGGGGGACATGATCATCCCGCTAATACATTCACACTTAGTCTCCCTGTGCGGGAGTGAACTGAGTGTTATCCCGACGCTGTCTCTTAGTGTCAAATTTTAAACTGACCCTGTTCTACAGGAGCTTATCTTGGACCATGACCATCCCTTCTAAAATCAGTGTAATCGTTCTGGTTTTTGTTTTTCACACCGGGCTTCAAAGAGGATTTAGGAAGAGAGGCAGGTGTAGAGCATAATGCACACGCTTCCTTTTCGGGATTAACTGTTTCTTGGCCTGTCTCTTTTTAGTAGAAAGTAGGCGGGGGAGCTTGTAGTGCAAGGGGTGTGGCTTAATGGCTAGGGCGGCCGACTTTGAAGCTGGGAAACCAGGTTCGACTCTTGGCGCCGCGTATTCTCAAACATCCTGTGATTTTGGGCAAATCACTTAATCCTCCCCATGCCTAAAAATGAATGTCCGTCTGTATAATGCAACTGGTGCTCATGTTAAGCGCTCTGGTACCTTCGGGTCCAGTTTGCGCTATATGAAAGTGCCAATAAATATAAACAATACACAAAGTTTGGCAGACCGGGGAAGTGTCTCCACCATTACTGCACTCTTTTAATATTTTTTTTAACTAGGGAATCTAGCAAACTGAAGGCACATGGGTTAGTTACAACGGTAGTTTGTTTGCACTGTAAAAGCGGGCCTGTTAAGGGGTTTTTGTTTCATATTAGTTTTGGCACTTTTTTATGTGGGGGTGGACTTTTAAGTAACTGAGCGACGCGCTCAACCTCACCCACCGAGTGAGCAGAGAGCTGTTAAGGGCCGAACAGAAAAGTGATTTGCCTGACACTATCATCAAACGTAATTTAATGTTAATTAGCAGCGCATTGGCCCTTTCAGGCAAATGCAGTTAATCTGTGCAGCAATCTGAGTCCGCCAGGGAGATTACAGCACCTGTCACTTCCAGAGACCGAGAATATTAATCAAATCTCGCAATTAGCCAAACAAATAAAAACCATTGACCTAAAAATGTCATAATCCCCAAAATATTTTTTTAATAATCATAAACTGCAAAAATTGAGGATTTGTATTTCAGAAAACACTAGACAAAATAAAGGGCACCCAACAAAAATCACGATGCTTGGACTTTTTATTTGAAAATTGGTCAGCAGCTGTAAGGTGTGTAAGTAGCCAAATGTAAGACCTGTGTGTCAGGCTGACAGACCTCACCAAGAGGCTGATTTTAGCATAGTGCCCCCCCATCTGAAACGTGAGGGCTGTGCTGCCTGCTCCATGCTGTTTCTGCCTCATTATTGTTTCGGGGCTCTGCTGTTGGTGGAGGGCGCTCCCTGCAGAAATAAGCGTGTGTCAAAAGCAAACAACATCAGTGAGTGTGTGTCCAACGACATGTAAATGGCGATTCATTTATGTTCTTACTTCAAAGCATGAGCCAGGCACAAACTACTGGAGGATATGGAATCCATTGTTTTCCGTGAATTTTAATTTGAGAAGTATTGTAGAGGGTGTAATCTTCTTTAAAACTCAAATTACACATCTGAACGCACGCAGCGCTGTAAAGCCTCGCTGAGCTGGTAAATCATTGAGCTCCCTCTTTATGCATCTGTGGCCTGCTCCACTCCAAACGAAAACACATAGGTAAAGCACACTGACATTTACAACGCCAATAGCTCTCACTCTCCCAAATGCGAGACCTATTGCATTGCAAATGCTTGTTTTCTTTACCCATGCTGTTCCCCATGGGCAAAAACCTTTGGCATAGAAAATCGGTCCTACAAGGCAAGTCCAAATGGATTTGCTAATGCTTGATATTTTAGCAGCCTTTTTCGACAATAGGAAACTGTTCCTGCTGCAGGTAAACTGGTGCCACTTTGCAGGTATTCCCAGTTCTGGGCCCTAAACTCCCAGAAAGGTTAAATCCCACAACCCCTAAGTTTTGTCCCACACAGCCACCATCCCTGCAGTATCCCACAGCCACTTTGAAATTCACTGGTCAGTCACCACCTCTTGAACTGTTGCCTGCTCCTGCACTGACCAATGCTCATCCCGGTACTTCACACTCACCTGTTTCTTGGTATTAAAGAAATGTGTAGTACTCTGTGTTAATGTGTCATTTGTATTCCATGGAATACTGCCTCAGCATTCCATGGAATGCTGCATGACCAGAGAGGGGTTGTGAAGTCTTCAGTTGACAGTTGAACGCGAGTATAGAGGCTGGGAGGCGGTGATGTTGACACCTCTGTTCCTTGAATAAAACACGGAAAGAAACCTTCCAGCCTGAGTTATTTATAGAAGATCGTTACAAAATGTACTTCAGGAAAAGAGAAAACCTGGTAGCTGGCAGCATCTAGTGGTGTGGCCTGTAAGCTGCCTCTTTAATAATGAAGATGGCTGGCTTGCTTTTATTTTAAAAAGTAAAACTAACTTTTGCTGAAGCAGCACGCCCTTAAAAGTGCGGGCCTGGGACATGATGCCTCCTCTTCCTCTCGTGTGATGTACCTGCTCTGTTGCTTGGTTTCAGTGACTATTTAAGGAACTTTTAGTTCCAGAATGTGGGAAAAGAAATATTAGATGTTAAATTACTGAATCCTCATATTGTTAAAACGTCTGCATTCTCCCTGTGTAACTGACCATAGGTAGCTACGGTCCCATCTATTGCAGTTACAGCACAGCCTCTCAGTTCAACATGGTAATCCACTCAGTTTCAACATGACGTCCTTCTGCTGGGGTGGAGCCCAAATGTTGTTTCATCTCTTACGCACTGATTGAGAACCTATATTTGAACATGACATGTACCATGATTAATTAGGAAGACGAGTTCATTCATTCTCTATTTGTTATTGTCTGCTCATTTCATAATGCAATATTTACCTTGATGGGTGTAGGCGCATAATCCTGGTCGTGTGGTTCGGGTAGATCTCACTGGCGCTCATGCGTATAAACGTTGAGAGCCTTGTTTTGATGCCACCGACACAAGGGGAGTGCCGACAGGAGGTGACGGTAAGCCTGGGCAGACATGCAATACATACATCTTCTGGGCATAGCTAAAGTTTACACACCTGCTTTGAAAGAACTGCACTGGCTCCTAGTGGAGGAAAGAAGGCAACACTTTGTGCCCCATCTATGCAGACTTTAAAGGTCATAGAGCAGAAAACCCTCAACATCATGAACTCACAAACCCAACCTCAAGTCTAGAAATGCAAAGCTGATCACCCCAATTTGCTGCAAGAGCAGCAAGTATGAAAGCAAAGCTCAGAGTACTGCATGAAATGAAAGGAGAACACTGAGGAACCAGCGTAGGTTGCTGATCCCCATGAGAGACCTGGCGGAAGACACAACTCTTCCTGGGGGTAAATTCAGTGGATATTGCCGGTCCTCTGTAAGAAAGGACAGACCCTCAACAGCGACTACTTACAGGATCCTACGTAAAACCTCACTCCACCGCATGTCAGAAGACCTATCCACACAAACTTCCTAGCTCCGTTGATTGGGGTTTACACCGCTAGACTGTCCTCCAAGACTTGGGAGCACTTATAATCGACCAGAAGATGACATGTTGGCATGTTATTCATATGAACAGTAGGCTAAAGTGGAACTACACCAAAACTAAAAACACATTTTCCTTTGAACCCCTGGACACTTACTCTTGGACCCCACACCTACATCCCTACCTTACTTACCATCTCATACATTCACCACTCTTGACATTTCTATCTAACATCAGCATTAACACCATACACCAACATCGAATGCATCATCGTTCCTTGCACCTTACACTTAAAAAAACACCTACATTATACCCATTGAACCACTCTTGTGCCCAGAAGTTGCTTCCTAGCTCTTTGTTGTGCCTCAGCTTTTGTTTCTGTGTTCACATTACTACCGCAGTCTACTGACTGCACCTGCAACACCAATTGTTCTATGCTTACCCTCTGTCAGCATTCACTCATACCCTACAATGAATATACTGTAGGTCATAAACCTGGCCACCTGCTTACATTGTGTCCTACACTACCACCTACACCATCCCCCTACCCTACAATACTACCTTACACCCACATCACCTTCCATGACCTACTCTACCACTTATGACGTACACCCCACATGCATCCTGCATGCACCATACATTCTATACCACTATCTATAACCCACACAATCACCTCCAACCTTACATCGTACACCACTACCTACAACTTGGCCCTCTATACCTTACACCATCCCCTACAAACCTCAGCCTACAGCACTACCTGCACTGTACACTACCTCCACGGTTAGCCACCACCGACATCCTTCACTGCCAGGCCCCTTGCGTCATCTCTATGTCCTACAGCACCTATGCTATGAACCACCTACACCTTACCCTACCTGCACCTTATTTCACTTACACACTGCATCACTACCCATATTATACTTCAGCACCAACAAACTACACCACCTCCTGCAACATTACTGCAGTATTCTGCACTACTTCTAGACTCCACACCAGCTTCACTATACATCCCATAAACCACCCCTACACCCCACATACCACTATTCACACACCATCTACGCTGTACAGAAGGCAGATGAGAATGCCCTGTGGGTAGCAAGTTTATTGGCCCAATTCAGCATTCTTTTGTGTTTTTCTGAAACAAGCTCCCAAAGTGGGAGTTTGTTTAAAAAAACAAAATGGCCTTGATGTGCATGGAGTTTTCTGTGCATCGTAGCCTTTGTTAGTTTTCCCTGCCCATGTCTGCTGTGCCTCATATGGTGGTCCCATGTATGGAAACCCAGGTCCGGTCACCCCGTCCCAGGTTGGATGTGGTGATTGTTATTGACGAGAACGAGATAAAACAAACAGACGCGGAGATTTTTTAGTCCCGGTGTTTGGTTTTACATATTCACAGTGGTGAAAACGACAACGATAGCCACAAGTGAAGTATAAGATTGAGTCCATATCCAAATAACCAAAAAAGGAACCTGTGCTTACCAATATAGGACATGATTAACGGGACACTCAATCACAGGGATTACTTTACCAAGCAGATCGAGACAGCAAAAAATTCTCCCAAAGAACTATTTTCTGTAGTAAATAAACTTACTATACCCGATAAGACAGGCAGGAAGGGCAATCAAAAGTTCTGCAACGACATTGCAGTGGCTTTTAAAGCAAAAGTCCTGGACATTTTTAAGGTCTTTGAGGATGCATCAGGGCACCTCCCTACCGCTTATACGAGCTGCCCCGACCCCGATAAAAGCACCCTGCTCAGGTTCTCCTCCACGTCATCTGAAGCAGTGGAAAAATATATAAAAGAAGCAAAGTCAGGATCCCCCTCTGACCCCTGTCCGCCAGCATTTCTGAAAGAAATAGCAGACTTGGTGAGCCCTGGGCTCGTAGATATTTTTAATTCTATGTTTAACTCTGGTAACTTTCCCTCCAGGTGGAAAGAGACTTCCATCTTTCCACTATTAAATAAACCCACCCTGGATGCGACCAACCCGAATAACTACCGACCTATAGCCAGATTGCCTTTACCGGGCAAAATAATTGATAAAATGATGAATATTCAACTATCCCAATTCATCTGTGAAAATAACTTGCTTGATCACTCCCAGTTCGGTTTTCGCCAAGAGCATAGCACAGAAACGGCACTCATTAAAGCCACTGAGGAGATTAGAGCGGTGATGGACGGAGGAGGCACAGCCGCCCTTGTGCTCCTCGATCTGTCAGCCGCTTTTGACACTGTTGATCACGTCCTCCTAAAACAGCGGCTGGAGAGCCTAGGGGTCGGGGGCACAGCACTTGCCCTACTGTCCTCCTTTCTTAAGGACAGGAGATTAACAGTGTCAGTTGATGGATATCACTCAGTATCGTACACCTTGCCATGCGGAGTACCACAGGGCGCCTCTTTAAGCCCTTCCCTCTTCAATGTTTACATCTCCGAACTGGCTCCTCTGATCCGGGACTTTGGGTTTAGTCTGACGTCTTACGCCGACGACACCCAGATAGTGGTGGCTGCATATAAAGATCAAGTTCCTCCTATCCAACTTTTTCAGAACTGCATGTGTACAATAAACAGATGGATGAGTACTCATTGCCTCAAACTTAACTCTGAAAAAACAGAGGTCTTGATCTTTGGAAATATGCAGCCAATCTGGGGTAATCTGTGGTGGCCGGCAGAGATGGGAGTATCACCAAAACCAGTGGCTAAAGCTAAGAATCTGGGTGTGTGGGTTGACAACAAATTAACACTCTCTCAGCAAACTAATGCTGTTGTCTCCGCATCCCACTTTCTTATAAAGAAAATAAGGAAGATCCTTCCGTATATCCCAGCGGAGACTAGAAAAACTGTGGTAACATCTCTCATCCAGTCTAAACTGGATTACTGCAATGGGCTTTATCTGAACATACAGAAGCAGTGTCTAAAAAAGCTTCAGATGGTCCAAAATACAGCAGCACGGCTATTGGTCAACATCCCCAGGCACAAATCGGTTTCAAAAGAGATTCGCAATCTGCACTGGCTCCCTGTATTACAGCGTATCAAATTTAAGGCTCTGTGTTTGGCCTACAAAGCACTGAATCACACAGGTCCTTCTTTTCTTCAGAACCTTTTTGTCTGGTACGAACCAACCAGACACCTTCGCCTCTACAGGGGCCAGACTCTTGACAGTGCCCAGAATTCGAACATCGCATTGGGGGCCCCAGCTTCCACTATGGCACCTCTAAACTCTGGAATACTCTTCCAAGTGAGCTCAGAAATGCGAGCTCCCTATCCATCTTCAGGAGAAGGTTAAAGACCTGGTTGTTCCAGGACTAGACGTTGTGTGGGCTTACTGTGTTCTCAGCGCCAAGACACCTCCGGGTATTCGTGCGCTTTTATAAATCCCGTTAACATTAACATTAACATGAACTATTTTCTGTAGAGGACATTTTTGGATTATGCTGTGATAGTAATTCACTGTCACATTTCTGGGAATTGGTGAAACTTCCAGACAAAGTTGTTACTATATGGTCGTGAAGAATAGATATCGGGAGGAAAGTCTTCCCCGTTTAATAGCCTATACGCCTAGATCCCGATTCAAAGTGCTGGGATACTTTTTAATGTAAAGCCTGAAGAAGGTGGTTGGACCTGCTGATACCACCGAAACGCGTCGCTTCTCGGTCTTCTTTATAAAATAAATTTTGTACATTCCTATTGATGTTCTTTTAGACATAATAAGATAAGAATATCATTGATATGTTGAATTGATCATCATTGTTGGTTTTGGAACTATACAGTTGATTTGCACTTTGTTTTATATTTTGCTTTGCATTTTGTAATAATTGCTGATGAAATTGTGTTTTTAATATCAGAGTTGATAAAGATTCATACATTGGATTTTTTGGCTACTGTTATATTCTCCAGGTGATTGATTTTGCAGGTGATGAGTGCACAGTTTAGTATGCTATTGTTGTTTCCCAGAGGGAATTTATTTTAGACCTTGTGTGATTGTTACTGGACCTGGTGGGCCAGAGCACAAATACCTTTGGATCAAAGGTTTCTTCTGGCCGAAAATGGCAGTTCCTCTACTTCTAAATGAAGCAGAGGAACCATGAATTTGGTGGGACGGAAAATCATCGATTTATGGTGGTTGGCCTGTTCTACCAAACCCTAAATGACTGCATTAGTTCTTATTTGCCTTTTAAATAATGTATGGCTTTATCATAAGACTTTTGAACGGGAATATCTACTGCAAGGTAAGGAGGCCCGTACCCCTGCCCATAGTGTCCAAATGCATGTGAAACTGGTATCCTGACATTTAATTTGGCCATACCATCACACTAGTCTACCATGTACTCAAAGGCTTAGGCCAATTTATGGTAACACAAGGTTCAGAACCTATTTTGTGATTCGGAGAGATGCCCTAAGCATGCCCTAATAGCTGGCATAGAACTATGATCCATGCCCTGGGTAAGTCAAATAAAGTGATGGTGGCAGCGTACCGAGTTTTTGTGAATCATTAGAGTGACCAGATCTTTGTTCCTGCATTCAAAGAGAGTACCATCTACTGATACTGCTTTAAAGTTCCTCTTTAATGTGAACCCAAACTCTTGCACTGACATTCTGCATGTATCACCAGTGCAAAGGATGTATAGCACATGTGTGGTAGTCAGATCCTGTGTGTGATGAGAGTATGAGTAGAGGGACCAGTGAGATCCATTTTAGATGGCTCCTGGTTTAGTGTGCCACATCTTAATGGATGAATACAGCTTCCCCAGCTAGTGGAAGTGTATTGACTGCATTCCTGTGGGTGAAAGGTGGAGGCCCAGACACCAAAGTGAAGGAGGAAATAATGAATGAGGTGCTTGTTACAAGAGGGCTGCTGATTGAAACTTTGTGAGCCCTGCCATTTAGTGCTTAATAGGGGAGAGGGGAGGGACTGCAGTATCTGTTGTTCAAGGTGAGAATGTTTCTAGGCAGTGTCTGGCCTTCTACCTGTCCCTGTTTATTGCTTTAAAAAGGCTGACGAGAGCTAGGTGCAGAGATCTCATGCTTCATTGTTCCTTTATTTTGGATACACATGCTTGGAGCCAGCTTCCTTGCTACCTTTGTCCAAGGTGAGAGCCATCACCTAATCCCCTGTCTGGAAAATGAGTATAAAATTGGGCCCCCAACTCTCCCTTTTTAATTTCCAAATTCTTTAGGAGAGGAGTGCTCTGCAAAATACTCAAAGGACTTGTGTCTGACCAGGGCTGGTATATGCATGGCAGGCAGTTTCTACTGGTGATAGGATATCATTTGAAGTCTGCACTTCTTGCAGAAGGAGCTGGGGATCTACACAATGCCTAGACGCCTTTCTGATTGCTGGGAGAGGGAAGGAGAGTGTTTGGCTCTGCAGGAGACGAGATCGCTCAGATGAAGCCCAGTGTGTTCACAGTGTGAGAAACACCCAGAAGAAGTTAACTAAGAGAGTAAAGAAGCCAGGAGTCACCTGTATTATGAGGAGTCCGCAGCTCCCTGCCCCCTGCCCCCTCAGATGTTCCCACTGTGAACTATCCCCAGAATTTCAAGAGTGAAGCATCAACGTATTGTCTGGGATTGATAGACTGCTGCTGCCGCTGCCAGAAGCAGAAACCCTCATTGGGTCGGAGGGCTCAACTGCTGAACCCGCTGAAGACCTAGCCCAGAGGTTACAACTCCTGTAACCAAGAAGTCATCTGCATTAGGCCTGGGAGGCCGCATCTGCCAAAGACTGGAGCCAGCCATGAAGGCCTGCTATGCTGATGTCACCCAGCAGCTTGTGATTTGAGAGAGGCTTCCAACCCCACTCCCTTCCTCAGCAAAGCTGCTGCTGCAAAAGCAAGCCCAAAAAATACTCCAGCCAGTGACATCAGAGCTGCATCTTCATGAGTACATAAAGGTCTGATTACAAAAGACTGAGTGCTCAGAGGAACCTGCAGTATGATCGTAAGACTTTTGTCCGGTGAACTCAAGTCAGTGATAGCCATTACACTGATTTATACATCTAATCCTCAACCTGCCAAAAAACTGCCACATCTCCCAGCACCTGCGCACACTCCACTGGCTCCCCGTCGAGGCGAGAATCACCTTCAAGATGCTCACCCACGCACACAAGGCCCTCCACGGCACCGGACCAGCATACCTGAACAGCCGACTCAAATTCCACGCACCCCAAAGGACCCTATGATCAGCCCAGCTCTCCTACGCCGTGGTCCCCGCACCAGAAAGACCAGATCGGGAGGCCGCTCCTTCTCCTTCCTCGCGGCCAAAGCATGGAACGCCCTTCCGCTCCACCTCAGACAGACAACATCGCTCCCCATCTTCGCAAGAAACCTCAAAACCTGGCTCTTCGACAGACCCCCTCCTTGATGGAATGGAACCTGCACCCCCCCCCCCCACCTCTAGCGCCTTGAGACCCTTACGGGTGAGTAGTCGCTCTTTAACAAACCCCTGATTGATTGATTGATAACCAGTGTGGTAATGCAAAGCAAATTGCATCTGAGTGTAATTCATGCCTATATCATTCCATTCCAGGGAATGTAGACTAGGTCTGGGTGAAATTTTAATTACGCCGGGGTAATCACGGCAATTTCAATAGGTTCGCATTACTTCTGTGATTTATTACGCAATTACACCAGCTTGAGTAATTAAGAGTAATATGGGGCAAAAATCCTACTGCAGGAGCAGAGGAACAACAAACTAAGAGAGAGTGAGCAGATGTTGGCTACTGCTGTTCATGTCCTGTCGCATTTAGTGCTATTTTCTTAGCGCGGAATGGATCTTTGAGCCTATTTTGGACACAAGGGTGCATTGTGCACTAAGAAAATAGTGCTAAATGCTGGATTATGCTTCGCACATATGCATAATTATCAGTCATTTTGAGGTAATTACACTAGAGAGAATTACGCCAATTACACCCACAACCTAATGTACAATCCTGTAGTGAGAAAGGGGTACCGAAGGGGGTGCAACACCTCATTCAGTATCGTAGATGAGAATACAACCCTGTACCTTGGACCTCACTTAAACTGTGTAGAATTTCATTTTGTTCTTTGAAATTTAAGGGCTTTCTTTTAACAAAAATCGTATTGGGCTGGACAAAAGGTTATTGTATCTTTTGGTTGCCTTACTTGTTTGGTACCAGGTTTCTGGTCGAGAGAAGATCACAAACCACTCTTGTGGTTGAGGGCAATGAAGGGTGAGAATCCTACGTTGTTGAGATGGTAGTCTATGTCACTGCGAGGCCTCGATCTCACTTTATCATCGGAATGTTAATGGTCTTCATGTCGGTTTTGCTGAGCCGACAACCAGGCTTCACCAGCAGTGGAGAAAGTTTCAGGTAGTCTGATTTGGGAGGGGTGTGTGTTGGGACTAGAATGTCTCCTGCATGGTAAATGGGGGTGTGTAACTGTCATGAGTGCCCGACTGCATGTGAGACTGGTACTGACTTTGCTTAGGCCCGTCCATGGTAGTAGAAGGTTCAGAACCCGTTCTGTGACCCGGAGGGATGCACCAAGCAGGCCCTCATAGCGGGTATAGGTCTAAAGTCATGGGTCTGTCACATTAAGCAGTGATGGCAGCATACCGAGTTATTGTGAATAATTTGTATGACTGGACATTTTTTTCCATTTGCCAAAAGACAGTGTGGTCTACTATAAAATTCTACTTTTATGTCAGCTTCAGACATAAACTTTACTGAGGTTTCATGTGCATGCATGTCCAGTGCTTGTATGTACAGTGGGTGTGTAGAACATTTGTGGTAGTAGGACTGTAGCCTGGCACAAGGTGGAAGACGGATACAGCTTCTCCAGACAAAGGAAGTGTCGTGATTGAATTCTTATGGCTGGAGGGTGGAGACCCAGGCGCTGAAGTGAGCAGGGTTGGAAAGAGTCCTGGCCTTTGAAATTCAATGAGATTCATGTTAGCAGAGAGCTGCTGATTAGGCCTTACTGAGCACTGCCATTCGGTGGAAGAGAGGTATGATGACTGGAACATTCCCATCCCAACACAATGAACATGCAAAATTTGTTGACTTTTTTCACACTTTGCAAAGTTTCTTTTAAACATCATCAACATCATTATGTTTGTAAAGTCTTTTAAAAAAACTCATGTGTGAAAAGTCCCGCAAGAGCAGATTTTGTGGAAAAAATACAGCAACATTGTACTTTTGCATAACAATTATCAGACAGAAATATTTTTGACAGGAAAATGTTCCTTGCATGAAGATTCACCTGCGGGTGAGAGGACACGAATGTGGAAAACTTCATAACCTGATGTTGAAAAGATTGTTACCCTTTCAAGACTTTGCATATGAAATTATAATTTTGCACATCACTATTTATCATCTGTCACCTACTATAAATATATATATTGTGTAAGTACCACTTACATGGTGCCTATACAATATACCAGGTACACTCCCAATTCCTAGCTTTTTATTTCTTGGGTGTCGTTAGTGACATTCAAGAGCGTCCATGAAACAGCAGTTACAGTCAGAGGCCAGACGATGACATGCAATTATGTATTTATGAGTTTTGAAAAATGCTGACTTGATGTCTTGCAGCAACTTTACTGCACTTGGAAGTCTTATGTTGTATTTATCTCATTTTCCGCTCAAAACTCCTTCTCTCATCTGACTAGTGCAGTATTTCAAAACTTGCTCCTGTAACCGGACTTTGTCTTGTTTTCATTTGTTCACAATAGCGATGGAACTGTTCACCGTTTTCAAGTTGTTATCAGCACTCTTTGTTCTGACGTGTTATAGAAGAGACATAGCAGGAAGCGTTGGCATCTTACTCATATGTAGATGATGTGGTTAGTATGGCAATGCCCAGAATTTTAGCCTATGCAGCGGTTTTTGTGTGATGTCAGTGTTGGCACATGAGCTGACCCCACTCTCTGAAACTGTTTCATAACGTTGGGCCACAAAACATGTCCCATCTTCTCTTTGGTCCAACAGCCTAAGGCAGGATGACTGTGACGTCTGTGCGCATGCGCAGAGCTCATGACTGTAACTATTCTTCGACATGAATCTTGAAGCCAGAGTCAGACTGGGACAGAAATTAGGCCCAGGCACTAAACCACTAGAAATCACCCAGCTAAAAAAAAGTGGCCCATGTTTGCAAATCCGAGAAGTTTTGATCTTGTAAGGGCTGTATGAGTGTTTCGCAAGATATGAAAAACTGCATGGATTTCAGCTTTTGCAGACTATGTTTGTTTTAATATCAGGGAAATTAACTGTAAAAAACGGCCCATCAGATCATAAAACAGGCGCACAAACAGTCAGAAAACCAGCCCACACACTGATCTTTCAGACCAGCCTGTCGGGCACTGCCTGATTGCCCTGTAGGCCAGTCCGACCCTGACTGAAGCTGATATACAACCCTAGGGCACCATGTCATAATCGAGGTGTGATGGTTTTCACTGCCTTCTGTGCTGCTCTCACCTACTCCTAATTTTCTCTTGTTTGCAGACCCTGAGGGCCTCATTTATGAAAAGTATTGCATCGCTGGGGAAAAACAGCGATGCAACACTTTTCATTGCGCTATCCACACGACATCACGGATGCACCGTATTTACACTACGGCGCTCCATGTCGCAAGGATTGCACAGATATGTCAGGAATCCTGGTGGCTCAGTAATGACGTAGTGACGTATCTGGTGGCGCAGTAATGATGCATTGCTGGAGTGTGTCAGTAAACCGACTCAACTCCACCAATGTGTCATTACACTTGGAGCGAGTCCCATGTAAAAGGCCCTGCGTCACTCCATACGCCTGATTGAAGGAGGCATAAGGATTTTGACACAGTCAAGTCGTAGGAGTGGCGTAGAAGCCACTCCTATGAGGCTTTTTTAATACGGGAACGCCCACCCTGATATATTATACCTGACACAGGTATAATGTAGCGCAGGGCTTTATAAAGTGAGGCATCTGCCTTGACGTGTCACTTTGTAAATAGGGTGCAGCGTGGAACATTTTTTATGCCACCGCAGCATCACAAAAAAGTGACACTACGGCGGTGCAAGCCCTCATAAATAAGTGCCCTAGTTGTATAGCCCTCTGTAAGCCTTTGTGTTTTGGCTGGGGACAGAGTTAAGCAACACTTTCCTTGATATTATTGGACTCGGACCAGAATCCTAAGCGCCCCCCACAAATTATCAACTTGATCCTCTTGGACCCACGTACAACCAAAAATGCTCGGGTCTGGAAAGTTCCCCTCACACTGATCAAGAGTCGACCTCCAATCACATCAGCATACAGGCACTTGCTTGCTACGCCAAGCCAGTGAGAAAGTGCATCATAAATCCATTAACTCCTCTTCCTTACCTAAACCTTCTATCATCTCACTCCTCCCTGATATCCCTAAAATTACCTATTCTTGTACAAACCTATCTCTAGTCTCCCCTCTCCTACAAGACCTCATTTTCACCTACTTCCCATTCTCTCTCCCCTCCGTTCCATTCTATAACATCTCAATCTCCTGGTGCCAGTTGCTTGCGTCAACATTCCTACGCCATCCTGCTCTACCTTGCCTCGCCTCCTTACTACTCATCAGTCTTCCTTATTTCTTCCTCATCCTTGCTCCCACTTTTTACTCACACTAGAATTCCCCATGTCAAACGTCACTCTAGTGCCTCCTTTAGCACAGGGTGGTACTGTGAGTGGGTGGCACTGAGATCTTCATTTGGTGGAAAGAGGTTTTTACTACTGCTGTCACTTTGGGGGTTCATGCTGAGGACCTAGTGCCGTAGTGCTCCCAGCTTTATCACTATTGTTTTCATGGGAATGTGCTCACCACAAAAAGAAGTCAACGGCTTCTGATGTCAATGTTTTTGAGAAGGTGCGCAGGAACCAGGAGTTCTGGTTTACAGTCATTTAATTGAAGGATGTTATCCTCCACCCATACCTCCATCTTTTGAGGCATTTGCTTATGGTTTCAGATTGTTAGAGATGCCAGTACCTCTAAGATATATTTGTGTGATGTCCCCCTAAAAGTGAAATTGAAGGCAGTGGGAGTGGACCAGTTGCATCAGTGGTAGATGCTAAAGATTGATGGAGATAAACATGATCTCTGTCTGTCTCCACATATGTCTTTGTCGATAAAGGGAGGCGTTTTTCTATTCCAAAATTTTGGAGGTGTTTCTTTAGTAAGGATTTAAACTATCTTGTAGAATTGTATGAGATGTTCACCACTTTTTGGAGTCTATTAAATGGGATGTTGTGGTGTACCATATCAATAGTGGATGATAAGTCAACAAGAATTAGCATTCTGAGTGTCCGCCTTGTCTGGAGTTTCCAGTAGATAGTCCCAGATGTTCCTTTGTGTGGTTTCTGTCTCATGTTTGGGTCTAAAAAGGGATTGATGTGTGTTGGGAATGTTCTTAATTTGATGTGGTTGTGGAACTGGGTGAAGACTATTTACCATTTTCTTTGAGTGCCATGGGAGAGCTGCAATAGTGTAATATTTCTATAAGGATGGGCGGTACCAAGTTACAATCTTGATAAAATAGCTCTACGATTTGCCCCTACTGTTATCAGCTACATGTACCCTGTAAAGCATGAGATTGAATCTTTGCAGGTTTTTGTTCAAACGTTCGGTTTTCTATGGTTAATAAAGTGGGTCCCATTCATTTTACACTGTGCGCAATATAAATGCTTACTAATGTAATTACGAACATAGACATATTCACATGATTTTCCTAAAGAGCACACATACACCTCAATATTTTACATAGATACATACCTTGTGAAAGTAAAAAAAAAGTCGAAATCTAATTTCAACTGTTGGTAAAGTGTGAAGCGATACTCTGAATATATCTTTGCTCTGAAGAGCTGTTAAGGCTGGCAGCAAGGTGTGAGGATCCAGCCTGGCTTTAACATCTGCTTCCAGACTAAACACAACTGTGAAAAAGGTGATTGCTTATTGTTCATGAAATGAGGCATTTTCAGTCAGTGCCATTCTGGAAAGAAACTTAACAGCCCTCCGTCCACCCACAGGCTGTTGCTCCACAGTGAAGCACACATTGAACGTGCATGGGCACCCTTTCATTTTGGCATGCTGAAATGTAATTCCAATGCTTTTTGTGTGTAAATATGAATTTGCTGTCCTTGCCACTTATTTCGCCATTTGCCGCTTAGTATGCAGATTTTAACAATAAAGTTGTTTCTTGCTCAAACAAATCAAAAGTTATTACAGCTACAGTACCAGGGTTGCTGAGATGTGCCTGGCCCTTTGCAATACTCAACTGGCCACCTTTTGGCTGCTGATTGCTCTTTTTAGGTATATGAGAGAGCTGATAATTAATTTTGCTCATGCATTATTAACAGTACCAATTAATGACCCTTTGGAATGCCTTTTGTCTGAAGCAAGAAAAAAGATAAATATTAAACAAGAATTCAGACAGGGTGGGAATGAACCCTTCTTTGTCAAAAATGTTGGCTCACTATTCTAAACAAGCACTGGTAATGCATCGGTTTCGCCTATGTGATGAACAATAAGCTGTTTTTATCAATCACCGTCCGGGACGAAGGAAAGAACTCCCTGAGAAGTATCACGGGAGTGGAGAGGATGTGGCGCAGTGGTCAGAGCTGCTGACTCAAGAGCTGGGGATCCTGGTTCGAATCTCAGCGGCACAACATCCTGTGATTCTGGGCAAATCATTTCATCTGTCTGGGTAATAAGTTGCGCTATATAAATCTGCTGTAAGACGAAAAAAAAGAAAGAAACATTACCGAAAAATAGTTCCACCAAAGCGTATATTAACAGCATTTCGGCTACGGGGAAACTGATAAGAGATTCAAACGAGGAACAAGCATTGGTAAATGCAGGAAAAAATGCTACAGCCAATAGAAATGGAGGAAAAGTAAGTGGCAAGCACAGGGACCAATGAAAAGACAGGAAAGTGAGGGGGGAGGGATGTAAGCCCCTTTTAAGATTTATATTAAGACAATAGATTTCACAAGCACAGCAAGCACTGTGCAGGTGAAACCTAAAACAACAAGTCTATGTCACAGATATTCAGTACTTAATTTGACCTGGTGGTTTATGGTGCTGACACTGGCACCTAATTGTCAACGCCATCACTTATTACAGTCTGCCACATGGTGGCGATGTTCATCTAATTTAGAGATGAGTATAACTACAGTTGTGTATTAATCCAATATATATTAACAAGCATTGGCATAGCCAATATGTCTCGCCTTTGGGACCTTATAAGTGTTTAGCCAGAGATATTGGCAATGTTTTTAAGGTATGTTGTAGAGCAATGTAGCTGCTGTGTTTAGTACTGTAAAGTTTGTGTGCAAGTTGTGCTTAGTGTAGTGACGTAAGGGCACTGGCATGGTGTGGAATGTAGTGGTGAGTTGTGATATGATGTGTGTTGGTGGGATGTATGTGTATATATCATAACAGACTTTGAGATTACAATGCTGAGTACCTCACATATTTCTTTATTTAATGATATACCTTTAGAAATGAAAACTACTGAGAAAATAAAAATTATTGTGATTTGTCAGGCTGGACACGAGATAGCAAGGAATAAACATTAAAAGGCAGTAGGGCACCCTATAAGGTACTGTACATCTCAGGGCCCTATCTTTCCCCCCAAATGTTGTATTATTATTTGAGCATTTGTGTTGCGCACTGCAAATATTTCTGTTATGCGTAGTGATTTTGTAGCATGGTAACTCATATGAATGTGTTCGCTCTGCAAGCAGGCTATAACATTATATAACAAAAAATTGAAATTCATAAATTACGTTTTTTATTAAATCTCATAACTAATTTGGAAAGAACATTAATACTCCAGAACACAATACATGATTCCATTCAATGCATTTTTATTGAAGAGCTGAGTTATTTTTATTGTGCTACGATTATTTAAGCTCCTTAACAGATATGTTTCAATAACTTTGTGATGTTTTCCTTTAGAATATTTTGCAGTGGCCATAGTCATGACTTAAAATGTCCCACAGGGCCACGCATAAGCTTGCTCCCTAGCCAGATCGTGAAGACCTAAGAACCCAGAGAAGGCACTCGTCCACAGGAATGGTATTCACCAAAAGCAGATGCCCCACACAAAATGGAATCTACAGGAAACAGACCAGGGGAGAAAGCCCGCAATCTTTCCTCCTTGTTGTTCACCCCGTGGCCCAGGCACAGATTTGTTTAATGTAATGTCACATCACGTGGGCCTATCCTAATTTAACACGGACTGAAGTATGTGGTACTGCCGGAAGTGGAAATCCGAAAACCCATGCATTTCCTTGCAGCGCTGCTGAAAGCCCATTACAAAGCCTGACTGATCACCTATCTGCTGCTTATTGCTATATTTGGGTGTTACACTGGTACTAATGAGGTGAATCCAAAGCTCAGACAGTGTTAGCATGTTTACAAAATGGCAAAATAATGAAGTAATACCGTCACAAAATGTGCGGCATTGTGCCTCGTAATTTGCCTTTTCTTGCCACATAATTTACTCAATCCTGCTGCATATTTTGCCCTCCCCTGCCACATAATTCCGGTGGCCCCGATTATTACCCTCTCACACAGTAGGAACATCTTCACGTCGGTCTGTTTTTTTTTTTAATCAGGCTGTACTGCAGAAGTGCAATCGCATGCATATTCAATAATTCAGCTGTTGCTATGCAATTAGTCTTTTCAATACTGGCCACAGAGAGAAGCAGTTCATAGCAGACTGCTGCAATGCTAGCGACAGCAAATAGACTAAAGTGGAATATGTATGTGGTCAAACTGTCCGACTCCTCTCCCTCTAGGAGCGTTAAGCAGCATCTTGCACTTTGACGGTGAAAGTGTGAGATGCTGCTTAAGGCTGCTGGAGAGACCGGAAACAGTGGCTTGCGCTCCTGTTTGATTAATTACATGAACAGCCCCATGGAGTGTACGGATTGCTGCTTTTTACCAACTTCCACGTACCTCGCCGGCCATGGTATACACACTGGTAATGCTGCGGGCAGTGGAAGCATAGTGTGCCATGGTATACACACGGGAAATGCTCCGAAAGTAAAACCCTAGTGTGCCATGGTATACACACGGTAATGCTCCGGAAGTGGAAGCGTAGTGTCCATGGTATACACATGGGTAATGCTCCGGAAGTAAAAGCCTAGTGTGCCATGGTATACACACCGGTAATGCTCCGGAAGTGGAAGCATAGTGTGCCATGGGATAGACACCGGTAATGCTCCGGAAGTGGAAGCGTAGTGTGCCATGGTATACACACCGGTAATGCTCCAGAAGTAAAAGCCTAGTGTGCCTTGCTATACACACCGGTAATGTTCCGGAATTGGAAGCATAGTGTCCATGGTATACACAACGGTAATGCTCCGGAAGTGGAAGCGTAGTGTGCTGTGGTATACACACCGGTAATGCTCTGGAAGTGGAAGCGTAGTGTGCCATGGTATACACACCACTAATACTCCGGAAGTAAAAGCCTAGTGTACCATGGTATACACCGGTAATGCTCCGGAACTGGAAGCGTAGTGTGCCATGGTAAACACACCGGTAATGCTCCGGAAGTGGAGCATTTTCAGTAATCGGAAGTGGAAGCGTAGTGTGCTATGGTATGCACACCGATAATGCTTTGGAAGCATAGTGTGCCATGGTAAACACACCGGTAATACTCCGGAAGAAAAAGCCTAGTATGCCATGGTATACACCAGTAATGCTCCGGAAGTGGAAGCGTAGTGTGCCATGGTAAACACCCCGGTAATGCTCCAAAAGTAGAAGCGTAGTGTGCCATGGTATACACACTGGTAATGCTCTGGAAGCATAGTGTGCCAAGGTATACACACGGGTAATGCTCCGGTAGTAAATGCATAGTTTGCCATGGTATACACACCGGTAATGCTCCGGAAGTGGAAGCGTAGTGTCCATGGTATACACACCGGTAATGCTCCGGAAGTGGAAGCGTAGTGTTCCATGTTATACACACCGGTAATACTCAGGAAGTAAAAGTCTATTGTACCATGGAATACACCGGTAATGCTCCGGAATTGGAAGCATAGTGTCCATGGTATACACCCCGGTAATGCTCCGGAAGTGGAAGCGTAGTGTGCCATGGTATACACACCGGTAATGCTCCGGAATTGAAAGCATAGTGTCCATGGTATACACACCGGTAATGCTCCAAAAGTAGAAGCATAGTGTGCCATGGTACACACACCGGTAATGCTCCAGAACTGGAAGCATAGTGTGCCATGGTATACACACCGGTAATACTCCGGAAGTAAAAGCCTAGTGTACCATGGTATACATCAGTAATGCTCCGGAATTGGAAGCATAGTGTCCATGGTATACACACCGGTAATGCTCCGGAAGTGGGAGCGTAGTGTGCCATGGTATACACACCGGTAATGCTCCCGAAGTGGAAGCATAATGTGCCATGGTATACACACGGGTAATGCTCTGGAAGTAAATGCCTAGTGTGCCATGGTATACACACCGGCAATGCTCTGGTAGTGGAAGCATAGTGTCCATGGTATACACACCGGTATTGCTCCGGAAGTGGAAGCGTAGTGTGCCATGGTTTACACACCGGTAATGCTCCGGAAGTAGAAGCATAGTGTGCCATAGTATACACACGGGTAAAGCTCCGGAAGTAAATGTCTAGTGTGCCATGGTATACACACTGGTAATGCTCCGGAAGTGGAAGCGTAGTGTGCCATGGTAAACACACCGGTAATGCTCCGGAAGTGAGGCATTTTTAGTAATCGGAAGTGGAAGCGTAGTGTGCTATGGTAAACACACCTGTAATGCTCCAAAAGTCGAAGCGTAGTGTGCCATGGTATACACACCAGTAATGCTCCAGAAGTGGAAGCGTAGTGTGCCACGGTAAATACACCGGTAATACTCCGTAAGTGGGGCATTTTTAGTAATCAGAAGTGGAAGCGTAGTGTGCTATGGTAAACACACCGGTAATGCTCCAAAAGTAGAAGCGTAGTGTGCCATGGTATACACACGGGTAATGCTCCGGAAGTGAAAGCGTAGTGTGCTATGGTATACACACGGGTAATGCTCCAGAAGTAAAAGCCTAGTGTGCCATGGTATACACAGTGGTAATGCTCCGTAAGTGGAAGCATAGTGTCCATGGTATACACACCGGTAATGCTCCAGAAGTGGAAGCGTAGTGTGCCATGGTATACACACCGGTAATGCTCCGGAATTGAAAGCATAGTGTCCATGGTATACACACCGGTAATGCTCCAAAAGTAGAAGCGTAGTGTGCCATGGTATATGTTATGTTATGTTATGTTATATACTCTTATAACGCTCACAGCTACTCTGAGGAGTGTCCCGGCGCGAGTCCAAGAGGAGTCACCAAACTGTCACTAGGGGAAGAGATAGGTTTTTAGAAGTTTTTTGAAGGCCAACTGGTCTTGGGTATTGCGCAGTGAAAACGGAAGGGCATTCCATGCCTGGGCAGCCTTCACGGCCAGGGAGCAGCCGCCCATCTTGTGGCGAATGAAGCAGGGCACTTTAGCTAAAAGAAGTGCTGAAGAGCGTAGTTGTCTCAGTGGGATGTAAAAAGAGAACCACTTCTGTAAATAAGCGGGACCATGACCATGGAGGGTACGATGGGCGATAACAAGGGATTTGAATTTGACCCGCTCAGCCACGGGAAGCCAGTGCAGTGAGCGGAAATGTTCGCGCACGCTACTCCTCTTGGAGATTCCAAGGAGGAGCCTGGCGGCCGCATTCTGGATGACCTGGAGTCTATTCAAAGAGTATCCCGGGATGCCCACATACAAAGCGTTGGCGTAATCCAATCGGGAGAGGATCAACGCACGGATGACCGTCTCTTTAGCAGGCCTAGGGAGAAGAGGAAGAAAGCTCCTTAGTGTTTTAAGGAGGCCAAAGAAGCTGCCTGAAAGCTTCTTTACTTGGGTGGAAAAAGAAAGGTTATCCTCAAACCACACTCCCAGGTTCTTCGTGGAATTTCCATTGGAAGTTGGTAAGGGGAACCCAGGAGGCCAGATCGTGTCTCTGAAACCAGGGGGAATTTGCCATAGAGGAGAATCTCTGACTTGTCTTCGTTACATTTGAGTTGAGCGGCAGCAAGCCACTCAAAACCGAAGACAAGCAGTGCTGGACAAAGGATACCGAATCCTCATCCTTTTCCCAGGTAAAAAGAAGCTGGGTGTCATCTGCGTAGGCAATCCCCTTAGCCCCCAAGTCCTCGGCCAAGTAGACCAGAGGAGTGACATAGATGTTAAAAAGAAGGGGGCTAAGGGAAGACACCTGCGGAACCCCTGTGGTGACCGGCTGCGGGGCTGATGCGGCCGGCGGCAGCCAGACCTGTTGAACCCACCCTTCCAGGAAGGACCTCAGCCAGCCCCAGGCAGAGCCTGAGACCCTAATCTCAGTGAGCCGGGCCAGCAGCAATGAGTGTGGGACCATGTCGAATGCCGCCGATAGGTCGAGCATTACTAAGGCTGCTCTCCCACCGGCATCTAGACACTCACGGATGGCTTCAGAAACCTCCACCAGTGCTGTCTCAGTGCTGTAAGAGGAACAAAACCCTGACTGCGCTGGATGCAGGACGTCTGTATACACACCGGTAATGCTCCAGAAGTGGAAGCATAGTGTGCCATGGTATACACACCGGTAATACTCCAGAAGTGGAAGCGTAGTGTGCCATGGTATACACACCGGTAATACTCAGGAAGTAAAAGCCTATTGTACCATGGTATACACTGGTAATGCCCTGGAATTGGAAGCATAGTGTCCATGGTATACACACCGGTAATGCTCCGGAACTGGAAGCGTAGTGTGCCATGGTAAACACACCGGTAATGCCCCGGAAGTGAGGCATTTTTAGTAATCGGAAGTGGAAGCGTAGTGTGCTATGGTAAACACACCGGTAATGCTCTAAAAGTAGAAGCGTAGTGTGCCATGGTAAACACACCGGTAATACTCTGGAAGTAAAATCCTTGTGTACCATGGTATACACCGGTAATGCTCCGGAATAGGAAGCATAGTGTGCCATGGTAAACACACTGGTAGAACTCCGGAATTAAAAGTCTAGTGTACCATGGTATACACGGGTAATGCTCCGGAATTGGAAGCATAGTGTCCATGGTATACACACCGGTAATGCTCCGGAAGTGGAAGCGTAGTATGCCATGTTATACACACTGGTAATACTCCGGAACTGGAAGCGTAGTGTGCCATGGTAAACACACCGGTAATGCTCTGGAAGTGGAGCATTTCCAGTAATCGGAAGTGGAAGCGTAGTGTGCTATGGTATGCACACCGGTAAAGCTTCAGAAGCATAGTGTGCCATGGTAAACACACCGGTAATGCTCCGGTAGTGGAAACGTAATGTGCCATGATAAACACAATGGTAATGCTCCAGAAATGGAAATGTAGTGTGCCATGGTAAACACACCGGCAATGTTCCGGAAGTGGAAGCGTAATGGCCATGGTATGCACATCGGTAATGCTCCAAAAGTAGATGCGTAGGGTGCCATGATATACACACCGGTAATGCTCTGGAAGTGGAAGCCTAGTGTGCCATGGTATACACACGGGTAATGCTGCGGAAGTGGAAGCGTATTGTGCTATGGTATACACACAGGTAATGCTCCAGAAGTAAAAGCCTAGTGTGCCATGGTATACAAAGTGGTAATGTTCCGGAAGTGGAAGCGTAGTGTGCCATGGTATACACACCGGTAATGCTCCGAAAGTGGAAGCGTCGTGTCCATGGTATACACATTGGTAATGCTCAGGCAGTAAAAGCCTAGTGTGCCATGGTATACGCACCGGTAATGCTCCGGAAGTGGAAGCGTAGTGTGCCATGGTATACACACCGGTAATGCTCCGAAAGTGGAAGCGTCGTGTCCATGGTATACACATTGGTAATGCTCAGGCAGTAAAAGCCTAGTGTGCCATGGTATACGCACCGGTAATGCTCCGGAAGTGGAAGCGTAGTGTGCCATGGTATACACACCGGTAATGCTCTGGAAGTAAAAGTCTTGTGTACCATGGTATACACCGGTAATGCTCTGGAATTGGAACCATAGTGTCCATGGTATACACACCGGTAATGCTCCGGAAGTGAAAGCCTAGTGTGCCATGGTATACGCACCGGTAATGCTCCGGAAGTGGAAGCACAGTGTCCATGGTATACACACCGGTAATGCTCCAGAAGAGGAAGCATAGTGTGCCATGGTATACCCACCGGTAATACTCCGGAAGTAAAAGTCTTGTGTACCATGGTATACACTGGTAATGCTCCAGAATTGGAACCATAGTGTCCATGGTATACACACCGGTAATGCTCCGGAAGTGGAAGCGTAGTGTGACATGGTATACACACCGGTAATGCTCCGTAAGTGGAAGCATAGTGTCCATGGTATACACACCGGTAATGCTCCGGAAGTGGAAGCGTAGTGTGCCATGGTATACACACCGGTAATGCTCCGGAATTGAAAGCATAGTGTCCATGGTATACACACCGGTAATGCTCCAAAAGTAGAAGCGTAGTGTGCCATGGTATATGTTATGTTATGTTATGTTATATACTCTTATAACGCGCACAGCTACTCTGAGGAGTGTCCCGGCGCGAGTCCAAGAGGAGTCACCAAACTGTCACTAGGGGAAGAGATAGGTTTTTAGAAGTTTTTTGAAGGCCAACTGGTCTTGGGTATTGCGCAGTGAAAACGGAAGGGCATTCCATGCCTGGGCAGCCTTCGCGGCCAGGGAGCAGCCGCCCATCTTGTGGCGAATGAAGCGGGGCACTTTAGCTAAAAGAAGTGCTGAAGAGCATAGTTGTCTCAGTGGGACGTAAAAAGAGAACCACTTCTGTAAATAAGCGGGACCATGACCATGGAGGGCACGATGGGCGATAACAAGGGATTTGAATTTGACCCGATCAGCCATGGGAAGCCAGTGGAGTGAGCGGAAATGTTTGCGCACGCTACTCCTCTTGGACATTCCAAGGAGGAGCCTGGCGGCCGCATTCTGGATGACCTGGAGTCTATTCAAAGAGTATCCCGGGATGCCCACATACTGTAGTGTAGTTCCTATTTCCCTAATAGGCTCTGCGCATTGAAATAATATAGCCTATAGGTTTGACATAGGACTAAGGTCGGTATGTCCCTATCGATTATATTAAAGTTAATTACCTGTGCCAGCTAGCTCAGAAGCCACTAGAAACTCCTTGAGAACAAGAAGGAGTAGTTTCTGGCAACCGAAAAACATGACAACTTTGTTTCCCTTTAGAAGCGGAACATATCTCAGAATCGTGAAACAATAGATAACAGTTTCACTCATTCAATTGTGCATGCTTAGTTTCTACAGAGTTACACAGAAAGGAAAGACGGGCGTTTCAATAAAAGGGTTTTATTGAACAGTCTTGTTTCTCGTGTAAGAGATATGTGCTGTTATGATCACAAGACAGTATGCAAGATAAATAATGTACAGCGCAAGCAGTAGAAATAAATAATACTGCTCTAGCATTATCTTTTAGCATATATTCACGTACATAAATAACATGAGCTAAAAATGTGAGTACTCATACGATGTGTCTCTAAGCTAGTTCTACCCCAGTGTACCTAAGCTAGACTAGGTGTAGGGAAGAGTAGAAGTAGGTGGAGTATTCTCTAGTATGGTAGACTAAGAGTGTGTTGAGTCTAGTATGCCAAGAGTCCCTCTAGGTTCTAGTCAGCTCCATACCTTGAGAATGAGAGAGGTGGGAATCTCCTGCCGGATCTTGGAACACTAACACCCCGCGAAGGGAGTCAGAACACTGGAAGCTGGATTCGTCTGCGTGCAGGAATGACAGCGTCTTCTCAGTGCGTCAGGCCGGGTTACAGGCTCCTCTGAAGTCGAGGTCTCCTCTAACTTGCTTGGGCAAGGGAAGGTATATTTATACCTGGTAGGTGTCGAGGAATGTTAGCATTGACGTGAAGTCGGACATAGGAAGACATCAGGAATGAACCCTTAAGGTATAACGGTTCATACATAATATATGAGTTCTTGGAGAAATCAATAGTCCTGTGCTAGGGGAACTCCCGAAGCTTAAGGGTCTGGTTTCTAAGAACTCGTTGTGACGTTAGGGTGGACGGATGTCGGTGACCATGCCTGTATTTGGAGTGCACGGTTAATGCCTAAATAAGGACAGGGTTTCCATGCCTATATAAGGGCAGGGCGACTTGTGCCTATATAAGGACATGATTCAGGAAAACCTATATACGGACCCCTAAAGCGGAATACAACACCCACTCCATCTTCTATTGAACGATAAGACGAAATGCTAAACATTTTGAAATGCTAAACATAAAATTGAGTACCACATATCGCTAAAAACATTTCTAAAAGTATTTTAAAAGAAGCTCAAAACTGTTGAAATGCAATAGGTACTGTACATTTAAAGCAATGATTCCATTCTAAGCATGTAACGGAAGTAAAAAATGCAATGAGAATGAAACAATAATATATACATATAGACGAAATGGCCGATAAGTTCTTAAAATCAAGCCATTGTATATCTTGGAATTAAATGAAATGGTAGACAAGTAAGGTGACAATGTGTCCCTGGAAGTATTCAAAGAAGTCCGTTTTATAAGACTAGTTCTACTGTAAGCAGATTGTTCATGTGCCATGTCTTTCAGAAATTTAAAAAAAGAAAAAAGTTCAATTCTGGGAAAAGTTCCAAGTTTGAAAAATATGAAGGCCAAATTTCATTGTTGCCCTGGTACACTGTGAGCCGAATCAAAGTCACTGTATGGGTCTGGCGTAAACATTAGATCATCTATGTCCGTAGCCAAAATATCATCCACCGAAGTCGGTGACAGTTGGAACACCTCGTTCAGAATGTTAATTGCACAGAGATGAGAAACATCGCCTTCAGCAGAAGATGCAATGTTCACGTCCGTTGTTACCTGTGTGCCCGTTGATCCATCTCGTACCTCAGCAGCAGCCGAAAGCGTCTGTGAGATCTCAATGAATGCCACCATCAGGATTGGAAGCCTTTGGGGACAACACACAGCATGGGCCGTTATCGGGTCCAGCAGAGTATCGATATCCGTTGGCATGACTGATGGGAGTGTTAGACAGATGTCTAGCACGCATTCTTCACCGCAAAACAGGCAGCGTAGACCAGGTAAGATGCAATCTTGCCAGATTGGTCTGAATGACAGGAACCACGTTGTATTCAGTTCCCGTAGACGAGGCATGCCCAAAAGCTGTACTATTCGCTCACGGCATTTCCGTTCAAGGAGGGCTCTCTCCACATCGCTCGGAGTGATGTTGGTGAAGAGGCTTGCCATAGCGTAGTAGGAGGAATAGAAACAGAATTCCTGCAACAAGTGCTAGAATTAACGGCACACCACCAAACACCGAATGTGCGAAGTTTGTGATGATTCCGAGGACAGCCTGGAAAGGTGCTAATAGTCCGGAACAGATGGTCTTAAATACATGTACAATTCCGCTTGTATCTGACATGTTAAAGATTCGTCCTATCATTTCTACGAAATGTATAGGGCAGTTTGTACGAATTAAAGCTTGTATCTCAGCCGAAGTCCTTGCAACTTGCAGATCATAGGTTTCTTTGGCCGAGGTCAAAGGCACTGATTGTTGTATAAGCATGGCTTTCATTCTGCTTAAAGTATCAAATCGAATAAAAGAGACATTCAGCGAAGGCCATAACGGCGACTCCCTGACTGTGTCTATTGGGGCAAACAATACTTGCATACAGCAAGTGACCCTGGAGTTGACCGTTACTAGTTATGGGATGCCTGGCAACATGCCACAGCAACTCTGATCATTCAACATGAGATAACTCCCATTAGAAAGTTGTCCAAACGTTGTATTAATCACAGCAGCTGGTGTACCCTGCTGGTGGCAGGACAAATTTGCCACAGAACCATTACAAGCCCCGTGTAAAGAAATGTCCTGACAAATCAGTGAACCACTTAGTGCATTTTCACAGTGTGTACCGCTTAGAAACACTTCACGATCCCCACTCCAACATCTATAGGTGTAAGGTAAATTCCAGGATGTCTTAATGTATTCTTTACCCAACCTTCAATATTTGCCTGCTTGCATCTGTTTAAGGCAATACTGAAACTGGAAAGTAGTCACAGGTAGACTAATTTTGCCGTGAATAAGCCATTCCGTAGCTGGTTTTTCTGCCACTGTAAACGGTAACTTTTCAAGTTTTTCAATGCTCAGTACTGTATACTTAGCTCCCCTTTGTGCCAGTTCGATCTGTTTATCTGTTAGATCACGGGTACTCATAGTACGGCCCGCGGGCCGCCATTGGCCCGGCAAGCCTTCCTTGGCGGCCCGCGGACCTTGCAGACATCGTACCTGTGTTTGTTTTTGTTTTTTTAAAGTGTCAGCAAATACTGTGGTTGCAGCAGCACGACTCTGAGAGACTCTGCTCTATGGGGGCCGGGCGATTCTTTAAATGACCATTCACTTGTTAATGAGGCTTTGTTGTATTTCACCTCTCCTTAGCGCCCCTGCATCTCCACTCTGACTGAGTGGAGATGCAGGAGCTAGAAGAGGTGAAATACAACAAAGCCTCATTAACAAGTGAATGGTCATTTAAGACCTGTGAAGTACTCGGGTGCGGCTGTGTGTGTTCCCGGGAAGCTGTCTCAGCCTGGGCTGACACACACGCGGGGTGAGGTGAGAGAGGGTGAGGTGAGAGAGGGAGACAGAGAGAGAGAGAGGGAGAGAGAGGGAGGGAGAGAGGGGAGACAGAGAGGGGAGACAGAGGGAGGCAGAGGGAGACAGAGGGAGGGAATCGGGGGAGACACAGAGGGAGGGAGAGAGGAGACAGAGGGAGACAGACAGAGGGAGGGAGACAGAGACAGACAGAGCGAGAGACAGAGAGAGAGGGAGACAGAGAGAGAGGAGACAGAGAGAGAGAGGGAGACAGGGAGGGAGACAGAGAGAGAGGGAGACAGGGAGAGAGGGAGACAGGGAGGGAGACAGAGGGAGAGGGAGACAGAGAGAGAGGGAGACAGAGAGAGAGGGAGACAGAGAGAGAGGGAGAGAGAGAGGGAGACAGACAGACGGAGACAGAGGGAGACAGAGAGAGGGAGACAGAGAGAGGGAGACAGAGAGGGAGACAGACAGAGGGAGAGGGAGGGAGACAGAGGGAGGGAATCGGGGGGAGACAGAGGGAGACAGACAGAGGGAGCCAGACAGAGGGAGACAGAGGGAGGGAGACAGATGGAGGGAGACAGACAGAGGGAGACAGAGACAGAGGGTATCAGACTGAGGGAGACAGAGACAGACAGAGAGAGAGGGAGACAGAGAGAGAGGGAGACAGACAGAGGGAGAGGGAGGGAGACAGAGGGAGGGAGACAGAGGGAGGGAGACAGAGAGAGAGGGAGACAGAGAGAGAGGGAGACAGAGAGAGAGGGAGACAGACAGACGGAGACAGAGGGAGACAGAGAGAGGGAGACAGAGAGGGAGACAGACAGAGGGAGAGGGAGGGAATCTGGGGGAGACAGACAGAGGGAGGGAGACAGACAGAGGGAGGGAGACAGAGAGAGGGAGACAGACAGAGGGAGGGAGGGAGACAGAGGGAGGGAGACAGAGAGAGGGAGGCAGAGACAGAGGGAGGGAGACAGAGGGAGGGAGACAGAGGGAGGGAGAGAGAGGGGAGGGAGACAGAGGGGGAGGGAGACAGAGGGGGAGGGAGAGGGAGAGACAGAGAGAGGGAGAGACAGAGAGAGGGAGACAGAGAGAGAGGGAGACAGAGAGAGGGAGACAGAGGGAGGGAGACAGAGGGAGGGAGACAGAGGGAGGGAGAGGGAGGGAGACAGAGAGAGAGAGAGAGAGGGAAGGAGACAGAGAGAGAGAGGGAGGGAGACAGAGAGAGAGAGACAAACAGAGTGAGTGAGACGGGGGGAGTCAGAGAGAGGGAGGGAGAGAGAGAGAGAGGGAGGGAGGGAGAGAGAGCGGGAGAGAGACAGAGAGAGAGGGACGGAGAGGGAGAGAGAGAGGGAGGGAGAGATAGAGGGAGGGAGGGAGACAGAGCGAGAGAGAGAGAGAGAGAGAGAGATTGATAGATAGATAGATAGATAGATAGATAGATAGATAGATAGATAGAGAGAGATGTGTGTAAGCCGGGGTCTGGTGGCTCAGTGGACGAAGGCGTCCGCTGCAGGGGCCTGTGTTCAACCTCATGGTCATAGTTTTTTTTTGCTCTAGCCCCGCCCCCTCCCCCACTGACCCCGCCCCACCGATGCGGCCCTGCGCAAGTTACTAACTTGTGTAGCGATATCTGTAGGAGACAGTAGTTAGTGACAGATTCCTTACCTTAGAATATCCCCAGGCGTCAGGCTGGATCCGGAAGAAGTTTTTGCGTAGCAGTACCCTTGCGCGTCGGTAGGCGGCGTCGTGCGGCTCCGCGTCCGTCGTCGGCGTCGTGATCGCCGGGATGACGTCGCGGGCAGTGCTTAGGCGCCGCCCCTGCGCGCTGACGTCAGTTCTGTACCCGACTTTCCGCGCCAGGAACGCAGAGCCATGCAAGAAGCTGACATAGGTGTCTGAAAAATACTAGGGCCCTGAAAGGGATGTCCTTAACCCTAGAAATCAGTTCGCAGAGCAGGGGAGGATGGGTGGGCGGTAAGGAATCTGTCACTAACTACTGTCTCTTACAGATATATCGTTACACAAGTTAGTAACTTGTGCATCTGAAAAGACACGTTAGTGACAGATTCCTTACCTTAGAATAGATACCCCAGCAATACCAACCCCGGTGGTGGGTCTGCGAACAAAGATCAGACAAGGAAGTCCTGGAGGACAGAACGGCCAAAGAAGCCGTCCCTCCGGACCTGACTGTCAAGGCAGTAATGCTTTGTAAGCGTGTGCAGCGAGGCCCACGTAGCTGCCTGACAGATAACCGGCAGCGGAACACCGCGGCCCAAGGCCGTGGTAGCAGCCGTTGCCCTGGTGGAATGGGCACGCAGCCCAACAGGAGGCTCCTTCTTAGCCAAAGAATAGCAGGTCTTGATGCACAAGGTAACCCAGCGGGAGATGGTCCTCTTGTGCACCGCCCGACCTTTTTGGCGCCCACGTAGCCAACAAAGAGCTGGTCATCCACCCGGAAGTGTTTTGTGCGGTCAATATAGAAGGAGAGCGCACGTTTTGGAGTCCAGACGGTGGAGCCTCTCTTCCTCTCTGGAAGGATGCGGAGGCGGAAAGAAGGTGAGCAAAGTGATGGTCTGCCCAATGTGGAAAGCAGTAACCACCTTTGGCAAGAAGGACGGACGCGTCCGAAGAACAGCCTTGTCTGGATGAACAGACAGAAAGGGAGGTTTGCAAGATAGAGCCTGGAGCTCACTCACCCGCCGGCGGAGGTGATGGCCACCAGAAAGGCTGTCTTCAGAGTCAGAAGCGAAGAGGACAGTTATGTAGAAGGCTCAAAGGGAGCGCACATTAAAAGGTAAGAACCAAGTTCAAGTCCCACTGAGGCATCACAAACGGAACAGGAGGGAAGAGGTGTGTAATGCCTTTTAAGAACCTGTTAACAACAGGGGACTTGAAAAGGGAGGGCTGATCAGGGAGCCTGAGGAAGGCCGAGATAGCACAAAGATAACCCTTGATGGTACCCAGGGCAGAACCCTGTTGGGCCAGAGAGAGAAGGAACAGAAGGACCTCAGAAAGAGGGGCAGAAAGGGGATTCACAGCCTTTGCTGTGCACCATGCCACAAATTTGTTCCACCTGCAGGCGTATACCACCTTAGTGGAGGACGCCTGGCTGCCAGAATCACATCACAAACTTCGGGAGGCAAGTCGAAAGGAATCAACTGCCGCCGCTCAATCTCCACGCAAGCAGGTGTAGACTGGACAGGTTCGGGTGGAGGACCGTCCCCTGCTGCTGCGACAGAAGATCCTCCCGAAGAGGCAGACGGATCGGGGGATCTACGCTCATATTGAGTAGCTCGGGATACCAAACTCTTCGAGCCCAGTCCGGAGCCACAAGAATGACTTGGGCCCGGTCGTGCCGAATCTTCTTCAACACTCTGGGTAGAAGTGGTATAGAGCGGAAAGGCGTACAATGAGCCGCAACTCCACTCGTGACGGCGTCGCCGGCGAGTGCCGCCTTGGAAATTCCAGCGCGCAGAACTGATGACATTGCGCGTTCTCTTCGATGGCGAATAGATCTAACCAAGGCTCTCCCCACTGTAGAAAGAGTCCTTGCGCCACTTCCGAGTGAAGACGCCATTCGTGATCCATCATGCACCTGCGGCTGCAGGTTCGTCCGCCCTGGCGTTCAGCGAACCTGCCAGGTGTTGAACCATCAGGAACATGCCCTGATGTTCCAGCCATGTCCAGAGGCGCAGAGCCTCCTGACAAAGGGTCCACGACCCCACCCCGCCTTGTTTGTTGCAGTACCACATGGCGGTGGTGTTGTCTGTGAACACCTGCACTACCTTCCCTTTGACAGAGGGAAGGAATGCTTTGAGTGCAAAGTCGGATCGCCCGGAGCTCCAGAAGGTTGATATGGAGCCGGGACTCCGCCCGGAGACCAGAGGCCTCTGATCTCCGCCTCTCCCATGTGACCGCCCCATCCCAGAAGGGACGCGTCCGTCACAACTGTGTGCTCTGGCTGGGGAAGGGAGAGGGATCTGCCCATGACCCATTGCCGGTTCGAGAGCCACCACTGCAACTGTTTGCAGTCCCCTCCGAGATCTGGACGTGATCGGACAGGTTGCCCTGGTGCTGCGCCCACTGGAACTTCAGGTCACTGCCAGAGCCGCATATGCCATCTGGCATGATTGACCAGCAGGATGCAGGAGGCCATGAAGGCCCAGCAGCCTCAGGGTCATCCGTGCCGAAACCCAGGATAAAGGCTGAAAGATCGGAATCATAGCCTGAATATCCCGGACTCGCCGTTCGGAGGATAGGCCCGAAACTGCGTCGTGTCCAGAACTGCTCCGATGAAAAGAGCTGTGGAGAAAGGAATCAGATGCGACTTGGCACTGTGGAGAACCGCAGCGCAGTGCAGGAGTTCGGCCGTAGTCTGGAGGTGGGAGACGACTGCCTGGGGCGAGCCCGTGCCAGCAGCCAGTCGTCGAGTGGGGAAGACTGAAACCCCTGCCCGGCGCAGATGAGCTGCGACCACCGCCATCACTTACGTGAACACCCGAGGGGCACTGGTAAGGCCAAAGGGAGCACGGTGAACTGAAAATGCTCGAGGCCTACCGTGAACCGAAGGTAACGCCGGTGGGCCGGCAGGGCGAGGATGTGGAAATATGCGTCCTGCAAGTCCGCCAGCTACCAACCAGTCTCCAGGGTCGAGGGCAGTCAAGACCTGAGCTAGGGTGAGCATCTTGAACTTCTCCTTCCGGAGGAAGCGATTGGCGTTCGGAGGTCAAGATAGGACGCATGTCCTCCTTGTCCCTTTCGGGCACCAGGAAGTAGTGGGAGTAGCAACCACGCCCTACTTCTGGGGTCGGAACATGCTCGATGGCCCTCTTGGCCAAGAGGGCCGTGACTTCCTTCTGCCAGAAGTACCAAGTGATCCCCTGACATGCGGTGGAATTGAGGTGGCATGGCTGGGGGTGGTCTCGAAGGGGAGGGAGTAGCCCCTTCGGACAATGTCCAGACCCACCTGTCCGAGGTGATGGTACGCCAGTGGGAAGGTGATGGCGGACCCTGCCCCCTACTGGCGTGCTGTGCACCTGAAAGGAGGGACTAGGAGGGTTTGGAGACCGCGGACGGGTTGGAGGTGGTGGCCTGACCCGCACGCTGGTTGCCCGATCCGCCACGGCGGAATCCACGTCCTCGGCCACGCGAGGCGCCTGCTGCGCGGGCCGGTGGCTGGGCTGCTGACGTGAAGGGCGCCACTACCGTGGCCACGATAGGGGCGAAAAGCAGAAATCAGCGGAGGCGTGTAGCAGAAAGGCCCAGGGACTTTGCAGTAGCCCGTGGAGTCCTTAAAGCGCTCCAGCATGGTCTGCTTTGGACCCAAAAGACCGAAACTCCATCCAAGGGCATGTCCATGAGAGTATTCTGGACATCCCCTGAAAAACCAGTGGTTCTCAGCCAGGCGTGGCGTCGTAGCGCCACCGTCGTTGCAATGGACCTGCCCAGCGAGTCGGCGGTATCAAGGCCACATCGGATTGTGTATTTGGCCGCATCCCTTCCATTCGCAATGGCGGCGGAAAGCAGTGTCTGGACCTCCTCAGAACACTGGGGCAAAACTTATTCGCCACCGAATCCCACAAGGAGTGGGTATATCGGCCCAAAGGCAAGCGGTGTTGATGGACCGCAAGCCAGCACTGGAGGAAGAAAAACCCTTCTTCCCAAATTGATCCAGGCGTTTGGATTCCCTATCCGGAGGGCGGTAGGGAGAGGCGGTTTACGAGGAAGCGGAGGGCTTGGACAACCCAGCTCTCAGGGTGGGGTGGACAGAGAGAAACAGGGGGTCGCCCCGGGCTGGGCGATGGCGTCGGGACACGTTCCTATCCACAGGAGCCCCTGTGTTGGGCTTGGGCCAGAGCGCCCCAAAAGAGAACGTCAGTGAGGCGTGGATTAAGCTGGCAGCACAGTCTCCGTAGAGGAGGCTGCTGGCTGAAGCTTCCTCTGTCAAGAGAGATTAACCTTGACCGCCACAGCAGGGGAGTTGGAGATGTAAGGCTCCCAGCCGCCCTCACGCCCAACACCGTTGCAAATTAGCTCCCTCCTCCGCAGCCACGGGGAGGAGACAGCGTCACCAGTGTCCGGGGAAGTATCTAGTTCCACTGGCATCCCCTAGTCCCTCTGTCCAGTCACTCATCGTACTGACACTGTTTGTGTCAGAGGGTCATCAGACCCTCTACCCAGTCCTCCTGGTCCTCCTCCAGGTTCAAAATAAGGGGAGGAAGCGGGGACATATGGGACCCAAAGGTCGCATCGGCGCGGGGGCGGCGTCGGCGGCGGCTCGGTCCCGGGTCCATGTCGGGCTGGGAAGGAACTGGGAAGCAGCGCCGCCCGGAGCCCCGGGCGGCGTCGAAGCGGCACCGGAGGGCCATCCGGCGCCGGCGGAGGTGCGTCGTTGAGGTCGACCGGCGTCTCGATGGGGGACTGCGGAGCCGGAGATCGAGGCCGGGGCCGAAGCCCAGAGCCGGAGATCGAGGCTGGAAGGCACGTGCGGCGCCCGGGGCCGGGCCGTCGGCGGCGCGAACTGCTTATCAGGGCCGCGCGGGGCGAAGGCGCCGGAGGGGCCTGGAAGGCCCGAAGGGGCGGAGCCGCGGCGGCAGGAGCTCCTGCACCTGGGCCAGGATCCGCCCGAACCCGAGGACGAGGCGAGGTGGTGCGGCGACTCCACAGGTGCATGTCGGGGCCGCGAAGGAGACAGGATTGCCGGGGAGGGGGCCTCAGCCGTGTCGCGGAGACCGGCGGCGGCGAGAGTCACAAGCTACGACGATGCTTTTTGGACTTTTTGTGTTTGACGACTTACCAGGACGAGAGGCTTCGATGCCCGGCGGCCGGTGTGGACTCCGCGAGTGCCGAGCCCTGGACCTCTCTCGCGACCGGGGGCTTGCGCGGAGCGAGTGCCCCGGAGCCTCGAGGAGCTCCGGGACCGCTCTGCCGCAAAGCTTTCGGCGTTGAGGAGCCCGGCGAGTGGGAACAAGACTCCGATGTACGCGGCCTCGAGGCAGGCAGAAGAGACACTCCCGATCGCGGGTACGGTGGCCGGACATCATCCGAGCACAGGCGCGCAGCGTTTGAGCACCGGGCATCCCCTACGACACCTTGGAAGTGATGAAAGAAAAACAGTGAAAAAATTCACCACGAAGTATGGTCAAAAAACGACCAGGGCACTGCTCTTTCCGGATCTGCGCTTGCTGGCGTGGAAGAAGAAGAGCTGACGTCCAGCGCGCAGGGCGGCGCCTGAGTGCCGCCGGGCGTCATCCACGGCGATCACGGCCGCGGCGAGCGAGCAGACCTTGGGCCGCACGACAGCATACGCCTACCCGGCGCTTGCAAGGGTACTGCTCACGCAAAAAACTTTCCGGATCCAGCCTGATGCCTGGGGATATTCTAAGGTAAGGAATC